>PVLC010009804.1:0-52742 GCA_004027655.1 Graphiurus murinus
GCACGCAGACAAATCTCCAAGGGCCAAATGAAACCGATAAGCAAAGACCCTGACAACTTCCTTATTTCCCAGAATTTTACCCTTTCATTCCCTGATTCATCCATGACTACCTTGGTGTTTTTCCCTGACTCACCCCATGACTGCTTTGCTGTCGTCTGTGATTACAATGTTTTGGTTAAAACTCTCAATAAAAGCAGGACGCTGGTGGAAGGACAGGTAGGAGAGCTATCTCTCTTCTCCCCAGCCCCTTCCGCTGTCTTGTTTCTCTAATAATAATAATTTTCTATAAAATCATTCTGACTCCATTGTCGTTCATGCGAGAGACTTCTAATCAATCAATCAGCATCAGCACCATCCACTACATCTTTGTATACTCATTCTCTTGGGGCCATAGCTGGGAGTTTCACCTTCCCTGAGCACAGTCAGCAAGTATCCAGGGCTGGGAGTGAACCCCGGGGGCCTGAGTTCCAGTTCAGGGAGGATCTGGGTGGGAGCAACAAATAGATCCAGCATTCGTCCTGCCAAAGTCCTCCCAGATTCCAGGGAGCATGTATCATCTATGCGCCCAGGAACCAGGAAGGAGGCTCAAGCCCATCTGGCTCTTCTGGTTCCTATGGAGACTGGTCAGCCTGCTCACCAGATGGTGGTGTCTTTGTGAGGTGCCACCATGCAGCAGCCAGACCACCAGCCTGCCATGTGGGGAGCCCCTCCAGGCCAGGTTCCCGCCCACCAGCTCCAGCACAGAGGGCTGCCCTGGCTCCCTGCCAACCTCCCTCAGGCACAGCACAGCCCAAAGCGGTCTTGGCAGCCCCCTCTCTGATTGAGCCCCTGTGGGGAGGGTCCCCTCTGACCCAGGGGCGGCTCTCAACCTCCAGCGTGACCCTCTTCTTCCTACCAAAACCTCAGGGCAGTCTCTGCTCCCACAAGGATGTCCAGGGAGGCCCGGTCTCCAAGTCCTTGCATCCAGAAGGCCTGTGAACCCAGAAGGTCTTTCCCAAGTGGGGTGGGGTGCGGCCAAGCCCTAGAGCGTGACCATAAGGGTCCTCCCTAGCCCCCACCACATGTGTGCACACACACACGACACCCACAGCATCCTCCTCCAGTCCCAGTTAAGCCATCAGTGTGGCACTGGGTCTGGACACCCTGGGACACCCTCAGCTGAGCCGAGTTCAGTGGCCCGAGCCTGAATCGGTGGCTGACTCCGCGCCAGGCCCCGTCCACTGAGCAGGAACCGGGCACTTCCGTTAATTAGTCCACCTCCCAGCGCGGGCAGAGTGCAACATCATCAATTTCCCAAGCAGTAATGAGGCCGACTAATTGGGCAGGTGGACACCACATCAGTTTCCCCAGCCACCTGAACGGTTTCCTGCCTCGCAGCTGGCTCTCCTAACCCCCACCTGCTGAGACATCATCGTCCCCGGGGGCCATCTGTAGCAGCCGAGTTTTGCCCCTCCTTGGTGCTCAGTCTGCTCCAGTGGGTGCTGGGGACTGGACTCGGGCTAGCAGTACGGGCCTGAACCCCAGCTCGGCCCACCCAGTGATGAGAAGCCAGCGTCTGCAGGAGCGGTGAGCAGGGCCAGCGGATCTCAGCTAGCTCTGTCATCTTTACAGGGAAGGGTCCCCGGGTCCCCCGTCTGGTGGCTCTTAGAGGTGCTCAGACTCACCAGAGAAGCACCAGTGCATGTCCTGGTCATTAAACCAGGGTGCAGCTCAGCAGCACGAGGCGTGACGGTCCCCAGCTATTCTTTCCTGGGAGGTTTCTGTCTTCAGCCAAGAAGCAGATGGCACTGGGTGGAAGTCGTCGGGCAGCTGCTGCAAGCCTGGGCAGGGCTAGTGCCATCACACCCCCTACACCTGCAACCAGATCCCACCCTCATTCTCAAGAGAGGCCCACAGAGGCTTTGAAGAGTTAGGGTGACTTCCAAAGATGCCACCGTCTACCCTTAGTGGCCCCAGGCAAGTACCTTTCCTTGGTCTCCAGTGTGAGTGGACTCTGAATGTGGTTACATGGCGTGGGGCAGATGGGAAGGGGCCCCATGGGGTTTGACGTGACCCAGAAGTAATCAGACCTGGACTCTGGCGGCTCACTGTGGAGTCCGCAGGAACCCTGGTGGCTTGACCTGGTCCTGTAAGTCGTGGCTGGCCAGTGAGGACCTGGAGTCCCCGCCTCCGAGCCTGCGGCCAGCATTCTCCAATGCCCAACATCGCTGCTCCTGGCCTTCCCGAGGCACTGTGTCCTGAGCTTTGATGGTCCTCTCCTGGGTCATCAGGAGCATTAAGTTCACTCCGGAGCCAGCCCGAATGCTCAACTCAGACCCAGAGGGATGGGGTGGTGCCGGGCTCTGCTGCGCTGTTTGTTTCCAAAGACTTTGAAGTCCTTGCTCAGGGCCAGGTCAATACGACTACTCATCTTGCTCTTTTACTTGCCAAGCCGACACTTTCCGTGCTTCACTTTTTCATCCGTGATAACAGGGAAGGTGGGCAGCTATTTGTGGAACTAGAAACAACAGCTGTCGCTTTTCCGGCAGAGAATTTGGGTTTCATCAAAATGGCCAGTGTGCACACTCATTTTTCTCCAGTGTAGAAAAATACATATATATTGAATAACTTCCAATTTGTCCAGGATTTTCATCAAATGGAAAACTCAATGGCCTTTTCTCAGAGCCCGTCTTGCTTGACCTTTGGAGGAAATGATAATGCCAGCGTCCTTCTTTCCTCCTGAAACCTCTTGGCCACAATGACACACTGTGCTCACTGGGCCTCTGCCTACCCTCTACAGAATATCTCTATGTCTGCTTTGTTTTCCTCCTCCCAAGCCCTAAGCCAGCCTAAAGGTCTTGGAAGATGGAGATCTGGCTCTACGAGGGAGAGAAGCTAGAGAAGATAGCAGGTCTTGTCCATCACAATGGTTTGGATTTAGAATGTCCCCCCAGCCCTCATGGAAGCGAGGTAGCAGTGCGAGAGTGGAGCTTGGCTGCTAAGGAGAGGTGTTATAAGGTCTCTCCTCCCCCCGCCCCGTTCTCTCTGTTTCCGGCCTCCCTGGTATGAGAGCAGAGCCCTTGCTCTCTCTCCCTCTCTCCACTTCCTGCTGCAACTCTCTGAACTCTTTGGACCCAGCCTCACATGGACTGAACCTCTAAGTCTCCAAAAACTGTGAGCAAATAAATCCTCCTTCCTCCTCTCAGTTGCGTGGTCAGTCGTTTTGGATTACAGCGGTGAGAATCCTGACGGAGACCCCCATGAACCACAACTTCTTGAGGATACTGATAATATATGTTGCTGTATGCAGTGCTTCCATGGTATATGTATTAGCCTGAACTCTCCAGAGAAACAGAATCCTGAGAGAGATGAAGAGAGACTGGCAAATTTGTTATAAGGAGCTAGCTCACAATCATGGGGGCTGGCGGGCCCCAGCCCTGCAGTCGGCCCCTGGAGGCCCACGAAGAGCTGATGTTGCAGTTCAAGTCCAAATCTAGGAGCACTTAATGTTGCAGCTCAAGGCAGACAGGAGGAAATGCCCTTGTCCTCCAGGGGGCCAGCCTTCGGTGCCATTAAGATCGTCAACTGATCAGATGGACCATCCACTGTGGGGAGGAAAATCTACTTTGCCCAGTCTGCATGTTCAAATGTCTACCTCATCCAGAAGCAACCTCACACATGCACCCAGAATAATCTTGGACCAAATGTCTGGGCACCCCGTGGCTCAGTGCAGTTGACACATGAGACTCACCGTGACAGTGTCCACTCTCAGAGGACTCGGTGCTGGCCTCTGAATGCTCTGTAATCCTTGCTACTGACACTCTGCCTTCATCTCTGGCTCCTCCTCCTCTCTGGCCCACAGTCAATGGGTGGGTCCTGGGAGCCCACCTCCATGAGCCGCAGTTCCTCTTGTCTGCTGGTGTGGACTTTGGGCCCAACCTTCCCTCAGTGTCTAAACTTGCCCACTCTCAGGACCTGGGACATAATTCCTGACAGCTTTTTATAGAAGTGGAAACCAAGATTAACAGCATGTATGTGTCTGACAGGAAAAACAAGTCTATGCGTGCCCATACATGGGGTGTGTGTGTGTGTGTGTGTGTGTGTGTGTGTGTGTGTGTGTGTGGTACTTGGAATGGAACCCAGGGCCATTCTACCTCCAAGCTACACCCCCAGCCCCATTTTTATTCTTTATTTGAAACAGGGTCTCACTAAGTTGCAGAGGGCCTCACTAAGTAGCTGAGGCTGGCCTCAAATCTGCAATCCTCCTGTTTCAGCCTCCCAAGTACTGGGATTACAAACCTGCACTACCACACCCAGCTCATTGAACCCTGAGGCATTCTACCTCCAAGCTACATCCCCAGCTCTTTTTATTTTTCGTTTTGAAATGGGGTCTTGCTAGTTTGCTGAGAGCCTCACTATGTTACTGAGGCTGTCCTAGAACCCACAATCCTCCTGTCTCAGCTTCCCAAGTACTAGGATTACAGGCATGCACCACCAAGCCCAGCTTACCTTTCTATGTTTTAAAGATAACATTGAACATGGGAAGTTTTTTCAAACAATATTGTCTCTTTCACGAGGAAACACACAAAACTGTGTCCATCTGAATTATCGTGGGCCAGCATGACAAGTGAACCAGTTCACTGTCAAGTGGAATTATAACTAGCTGCAAAAAGAATCACGAACATGTGTTCTTTCCTGAGGATTTTGGGGTTCTGAGCTCCATCCCTCATCTGCTGGCACCTTTGATTATGCGCCAGGTATAATCAAAATGTCCAGGACTTGATCAATGTCAGCCAGCTCCCCTGACCTCTGTCCCCATGCTCAGCTCGGGTCCCCTCTACCACCCGGTCAAGACGCCCGCCGCACATTCCGCCTTCCATCCCCCAGACTCCAGCCTCCTTCGTCCACACTGGAGCCTCGGCAGCTTTCTCATCTGCCGGTCGGATGAGGAACGGTGTTACCAGCAAACACTGCAGTCCTCGGGAATGGCTGCGCCTGTCCCACGCCATGCTGCAGTCCTGGCAACACAGTGGCCATCCAGGTGACAGCTCTTGACATCATTGCATGTATTAGCATGACCGTTCTGATTCTTTTATTTTTTTTTCTCAAACGTATTTACCACTCAAAAGACCAAATCTAGGATTAAAACATGCTGCCACCAGGTGGTGGCAATGGAGCCCCCTGTCATGTTCCCAAAGTAAATTTCATGCCAGCAACTGGGCTTTGTGGAAGATAGCAACAAACACTTTTTTTTTTTTTTTTGGTTTTTGGTTTGCTGTTTTCATTTATTTAGGGGAAAATAGTAAAATACATTTAATTATTCATTGCTAGTTCTACATAGAACAAGCATTATCTAAACACAAGCCTCAGGCAGCATTTCTTAACTTTATTTAGGTCATGGGTGTTTTTGGAAACTCAGTAAAATTTGGGTTGTTCTGCCTAGGAAAATGAACACATATGCTCATTCAAAAAAAAATTCACATGCATATTTGAAGAAGCTGATACAGAATGAAAATGCTTGCTTTAAAAAAAAAATACCTAGAAATAGATCTCATCAGATGATTGCAAATCAAAGAACTTTGATCACAGTGGAAAAAGAATTGGTGAATTTTCTAAGCATACCAAAAGCATCTTCACTCTGTTTTGTTGCTTAAGGTATAAGGGTATATAGTTAAGCGGTATACATGTATGTATGTATGTATATATGTAAACATATCATAAACACTCACAATTATATATGCATATTTGCTCATAGAAAAACATCTTAAATACAATTTTTTGGATAAGATAATTCATTTAATTTTATGTAATAGTTATTTATCACACAGCTGAATTGGTCACTGGACCAGGTACTGAATGCCCAGAGAATTAACACACAATTTCTGCATGCAAGAGGCCCACGGACAGACGAGGGAAATTGACATATTTATAATAACTGTAACATAATACGTGTTTATGCAAAAGTAGGATGGGAGCAGGAGAAAGAAGCAAATTTCCTGTTTAAATGAGGAGATGGAAATGAGGGAAAGCTACTGCTAACATGGAAAAACAGAGGTGAATCTTTATCTCTTACATTCACAGAGCAGCAAGTACCCCGGTACAGGATGCAGCCAAAGTTCAGTTCAGCGTTTTGCAAAATCTTGTATTCGTCTCCCTTAGTTCTCCCTCCGCACGGCAAGCCCCCCTACCTGTCCCCTCCTGTAGAATACTCCCTTCCCCAAGCTCCTGGGATTATCTGTGGTGCAGGGCAGCTAGGAATGTCCCCGTCCTGTGCTGCAAGATCTCAGCATGCAAGGGAATTGCATGGGATCCCTGTCACACACCACCTGAGAATCCCCCAACCTCCTCCCTCACTACCTCCTGTGGCCCAGGCTCTGATCGGCTCTGCAACAGGTGCCTCCTGACACCCCAGGGCTCAACCCTGCTCACCTCTGCCTCCAGCCCTGCCCCCGTGTCAGCCGGGAGGCTGTCAGCACTCTCAGGGGTGGAAGTTCCCAGTGGACTCACCATGTGCTAAGTACTCAACCTCAGGGCCTCCCTTGGCCAGGGCAGGGCAGACCCAGGTGTGAAATGCCTCCTGCTTCGAAGCCCCAAGTGGACTGTGCTGAGGGATCTCAGAAGGTCCCAAAGGACCCGGCACCAGCTGCCCCAGGCCGTAGCCAGTTGGAGAAGCCACCTGGTATTTTACCCCTGTCCTCTCTTTCTACTCTCGCCCCTCCCCTGCTCCCAGAACCCTTTCCAAGGTGTCCCTGGCTCTGCTGGGGTGCCCCGTCCAAGACTGCTGGTACAGAAAGGGGAAATCTAAGAGCAGGCCTTGGAGATGGAACTTGAGGCTAATTGCCTCCCAGATCCCACAGCCTTTGGGGAAGTCACAACCCCGAGTCCCGGTTGCCTGGTCATCACCAGGACAGGCCGAGGCAGGCCTGGAGGAGGTGCAGGGGCCAGGCTTTGCAGTGGTAGCCACGGCTCACTAAGGTCCCCTCTCCTCCAGGGTGTCTAATTAAGTAAGTCTTGGGGTGGGAGTGTCAGCAATATGCATTTCTAGTTAGTAGCAGAAATACTATCACAAAATGTTCACTCTCTGCAGAAATATTCAGAATATAGAAGCAAAAGATACCCACAGTGGTGTACCATTTCAGACTCTTCCGAGTGCCCACATGGCTGGCTGGGCTGAACGTCTTGGCTAGACCAGGCCACAGAGCTATAGGCAGTGAGCGCCACACCCACCTCTTTGGGCTTGGATCTGAAAGCATCCTCCCTTCTCCCCACACTCAAATTTACATAGAAGATGAAGCATATCCTGGAGAAGATAGACCCAGACTCAGACCCCAACCCCACCTAGATTGACATTCAAGGACGGAAGCACATTCCTATAGACACGTGACCATGGCATTGTGATCTGCAGAGCAGAGCCACTGCCCCCTCACTTAGAATAGACCCTGCAAGTTCAGGGGCTTCCCAGCACCAAGGTCCACCACTGGCCCTCCAGCGCTCCCAGGCTTGGATCAGCTTCATCCCTTCCTCTTCCCTCACAGGTGGAGGGCAGCTGTGGGGCAACAGGAGATGGGGATGTGTGAGCCAGTGCACTGGTAAAGCTCCTGCCCAGGAGAGCACCATGACACCTGCTCCCATTTCAATGGTCAAGACAAGTCATGTGGTTATGCGGGCCCCATGACATCTGCTCGCATGTCATTGGTTGAGACAAGTCACATGGCCATGCTGCGCTATGACACCTTTGCTCACATGTCATTGGTCAAGACAAGTCATGTGGTCATGTCTATGTTAGTAGGGTGGAGGTGTTCGTGACCAAATCATCGCGAGAACTCCACCACTGCACTTTCTCTCTCCTTTTTCTCATCGTGTCCTTTGCCTGCTGGTCCATCAGCAGCTCTGGGCTGGAGCCCATTCAGGGAGGACACTGGGTACATGCATCCCCCAGCCACAGCGACCAGCATCCTTGGTAGGTTGTCAGTTGAGAGGTGGAGGAAGTGTTGACTTCCAGCAGTACTGGCCCTGTGGATTTCACAACCTCCGTTCTGAAAGAGACAACAAATAATGAGTTCTAACTCTGATTATTCACTTAGCAGAAATTATTTATTGAGCATGCATAATTTGGAAGATATGGAAATTGACTCTAAGAAAGTGAATGGCAGCGCCATGTAATCCTACCACTCCACCACTCCAGACGACCTACTTAACATTTTTTATACTAGTTTCTTTTTTTTTTTTTTTCTTCTACAGGTTTTTCAATCATGCTAATAGGAGTAATTTTGTCTAAATATGTGGGTGGGGTGGGGGTGTGGGGTTTTGAATTCAGGGGTATTCTACCTCCAAGCTCCACTCTCAGTCCTATTTTTTTTATTTTGAAACAGAATCTTGCTAAGTTGCTGAGGCTGGCCTTGAACCTGCAATTCTGCTGTCTCAGCCTCCCAAGTACTGGGATTACAGGCCTGCACCACTACACCCAACTTAAGCATTTTTTATGTATCTTTTTTTAGTCCTTCTGTAGGTTTTATTTCAGTCTTGCTGATATGAGCAGGTTTGTCTTCTGGTTTCTCCCCCCTTCCCATCCTTAAAGTTAATGCAGTAGTTCTGAGAACTCTCAGAACCCCACCTGAAAGACCGAGTGAGACTGCCTAGAATATGGTTTGTATAGGCGCACGGTCATTTATTTGATTGGCCCATTATCCTTAGGCACTTGGGATTGTTCCACTTTTTCATTTTAAAAAATGCTGTGATTAATTCCATTTTTAAAAAATGATTCCTTAAAAGGTCTTTGTGAGGAAACTATTCATAACACATAAGCATAAAGAAACCTCAAGACAATTCATCTAAGCATAATTGCATTTCATTGGCCATAAATGCTGTCTTGTCCACAGCAGCCCAGAGTTAAAGTCCTAGGAAATGAGCTCTGGGCAGCTCTAGAAGAAAAACTCCTGGAACCAGGCTATCAGGTAGTCAGATCAGAATAATTTTCACAATGAAATAAAACTTAATTTTTGGTTCACGTAGTAAAAGATTATATCAGATTTCTCATTCCTTGGAAAATCAGAGAGAACTTAATAACAAATACCATAATTATCTGCAAAGACTGAACAGTGATTAAATTATCAGGAGGCCGTTCCTCCTAAAACTATTTCTTTAATTAGCTAAAGCTGGCAGTATATATTAATATTTCCAGAGATATTTGCATACATTCACACCAGGATAACCAGATATTAGCTGAAATATAATTTTTCTAATATCATGTTAGAAATATTTTTAAGATTAAATCATATTATCACATTTTTTCAATGATTATTAGAGTAGATACTCTTGATTTTATTACCATAAAGTCTCTAATTTGGGAACTGAAATGCTCCTTGTTTTCTACAATGTGATTGTTTGCAGTTTTGCTTACAAAATAGAAGAGGGTTTTCTTGGAAGCCACGAGCTGTTGGCAGAATGTGTTTCTTAATAATCCACACCCCAAGCGGCTCCCAGAGGGACGGAAGGGAGCCCACCCCACCGTGACCTTGAGGTCCCTGTCCTCGGACCAAGGGGACCACAGCACACAGCAGGAGCAGCTGTGGTCAGCGGGAGCTCAGGCCGGCCAAGGATGAGGGTGGTCCTGGGTAAGGCCAGTGAAGGGCGGGAGCAGGGAACAGGAGGATCTGATCATGGTTCACAAGCCTACACCATCCCACTGCCTGCCATGTGCCTGCTCAGAGCAGACAATTGAATTGGAAGATTCTGGGAAGGTTTTATTTTTTTTTATTTTTTTTTTTTTTTCTTGCGGTACTGGGGATTGAACTCAGGGGCATTCTACCTTCAAGCTATACCCCCAGCCCTATTTTTTTTTAATTCTTTATTTCGAAACAGGGTCTCACTAAGTTGCAGAGTGCCTCATTAGGTAGCTGAGGCTGGCGGCGAACCCGGATCCTCCGGTCTCAGCCTCCCAAATGCTGGGATTACAAGCGAGCACCACCAAGCCCGGCTTCTGGGAAGGTTTTATAAAGGGTCAGTGCAGAGGTGTGGGCAGGGCTTGGGGGTCGCACCTGGGGACCACAGCGGGCTCTGCTGTCATCTCCAGGTGAAGGGCCCCGTCGTGAGCCCCAGGAAGAGTCCAGTCCTCTGGGCAGGAACAAAACCAGCCTCTGTGGCAACATGGATGAGCAGAGGATATGATGCTGGTCTCTCTCCTTCTCGCCCTCTCTCACAGACACAGCCCCCACCCACCGCAGGCCAGCGCCCAGGGCCTGAGAGCAAAGCAGAAAGCAATGGGAGACGCGGGCCTGGAGACATCGCACTGATGGGCCCGTGCCACCGTGACGTGCTCCTTTGGTCCAGGCTCTGAGTTTAGCACACAACCCTCAGCAAAGATGGAATATACTTTAAGAACCAAAACACATTTCCAAAAGCTCCAGGAGACCAGGGATTGCCATGGGAGCAACTAGGTGGCCCCCCAGGCCCGTGGCGCCCCTGCTGTCCTTCTTGAGCAAGCAGAACTGGCGTTGGGGTTGGACTTGTGCAAACTCGTGGAGCCCAGGAAGCTCCCTGCTGGCAGGACTGCCGGCCAGGTCACCAGAGCGCACTTGGGGAGCAGCGCAGCAGCGAGCGCAGGGCGCTGTGGAGGGGACCCCAGCTCGGTCTGTAGATCAGAGAGACAGGGAGAATCCGGGCTCTGTCCTGAGCTGCCTGCTGGGCAGCGTCAGAACTCAGCATGGATTCTGGCCAGACGCTGGGTGTGGCCAAGGTGAATTTCCTGGACCAAATAGGGCAGGAGCTCAGGATAAGATGCATCTTGTCCCTGGGGAAGAACCCCAGAGAAGAAATGTGTTCGTTTCAACCTCCTCAGCTGGGCTGGGGGTATAGCTCCGTGGGACAGCGTTTGCCGAGCTTGTGCAAGACACTGGGTTCCATCCCCAGCTCCATGAAAATAACAATAGTAATTAACCTCCGCGGCTACCAAGTGCCTTTAACCAGCATTTGGATGACGTCTCTGTGAGAAGAAATGGGGAGAGAGATGAGTGAATCTCCAAACCTCGACCCACGAGGACCCTAACCCACCCTTCCTCAATAGTGCCTTCTTTTCCAGGTAAGCCAGGGTGAAAAGACTTTGCCCTGGGACTTCTCCAGCAGAAGGAACCATTTCCTAGACCCTCATTGAAACCTCAAAAAAGCGTTTGCAGAGGCTCAGCCTCATTGGGACCTGGAGGCTGACAGCTCTGCCTGCCTTTTCCCTGTAGGAAGGTGTGACTGCACTTGGGGACCCGCAGAGAGAAGACGCAGCACCCCCGGGGGCCGAGTCTCCTTGACACGCCCCTGGGACCTCCTGCAAGGCGGCAGGTCCACCGGGCCTGCAGAAAACCCGCCTGGGGAGCCCTGTGTCTCGAAGACAGGCTCTGCCCTCCCCACAGATGGAGAAAGTATTTTAGGAATTAAAAATGCAGTAAATTCAAATTACAGTCTATCCAAATCATGATCCCAAAAAGAAAATGCAATATTCATATCCAACTTGTCATCTTAATTAATTTGTCCGTATTATTTCAGGAGTTCTAAAAAAAAAAAAAAAAAAAAAAAACAGGGCAGTCATCAAGCAAAAACCAGGGTATAAATAAAACAATTCAATTAATTCAGTATCCATTGCACAGGCTGGTAGGAGGAGGACCTCTTGCTAGGAGGGCACGGGGCCTGGATGGCCTCTGGAGCCAGCCGCAGAGTAGTGACTTCCTCAAGTTATTTTACAAGATCGCTCCTTCTGAAAAGTCACCTGCTCTTTTCCTGGGATTGGTTTGTTTGGTTTTTTGGTTGTACAAGAAATTGAACCCAGAGGCATTCTATCTCCAAACTACACCCCCAGCCCCTATTTTATTTTTATTTTGAGGCAGGGTGTCACTAAGTTACTGAGAGTCTCTCTACGTTGCTGAGGCTGCCTTCAAACTTGTGATCCTCCTGTCTCAGGCTCCCAAGTACTGGGATTATAGCTGTGCCTCATCACACCAATTTGGGATTTTTTTTTATTAATAAATGTCAATGTTTAGAGGAATTTTCGTCCACAGAACAAGTGAGAGGAAGGTTTCCCACACACCCCCTCTGTGGCTGCTGCCCCCCGTCCACAGCCCCCAGCTGATGGTGCATTTGTTGAGACTGATAAGCCCTTGTGACTGATAAACTACCACTGACACATCATTACCACTGAAAGGCCTTACAGTCGACAGGAAGACCCACTCTTGGGGTCTCACACCCTAGGAGATTTAACAAAAAAGTAAGGGCATGTACCCACCATTGCAGTATCATACAGAGTCACCTCACTGGCCTGTGCCCTGCCTGCTCGTCCTCCCCACTGGCTCCTGGCAATCACTCATCTTTCTACTTCCTAGTTTGGCCTTCTCCTGAACGTCATGGTTAGAATCGCACAGTATGATCAACTTATTTTGCTTAGTAATATGCATTTAAGGGTCTTTTGTGTTTTTCTCATGGTCTGATAGTCGTTACTTTTCGGCACTGAATAATATTCCATTGTCTGGATGCACCACAGTTTAATTTACCCATTCTCCTACCGACGGACATCCTCGGATGATTCCAAGTTCTGGCAATTATGGATAAAGCTGCGTAAACATCTTAGTGTGGGTTTTGCATATACATAAATTTGAACCCCTTTGGATAAGTAGCAGGAAGTGCCATTGCTGGGTCATGAGATGAAAGTGAGTTTAGTTTTGTAATAAACTGCCAACTGTCTTCCAAGATGGCTGTTCCTCGTCGCATTCCCACCAGCAATAAACGAGAGTTCCTCTTAGCCCGCTGCTCCTCAGTATGCAGCGTTGTCAGCTTTTGGGATTCCGGCCATCCTCATAGCTGTGCAGTGTTACCGCACTGTTGCTTTAATTTTCATTCCTGTGATAACATATAAAGTGGAAGATCTTTTGTATGCTTATTTGCTATCTATAGCTCTTCCTTGGTAAGTTTCCTGTTAGTATCTTTGGTCCATTTTTTAATTGAGTTGATGTTTTTTTCTTCTGAAATAATTTCAAAGGTTCTTAGTCTTTTATCAAATGAGTTTCTCGCATATATTTCCTCCCAGTCCGTGGCTGGTTCTCTCATTTTCTTGACCTTGCCTGTCACAGAGCTGAAGTTTTCAATTTGAATAAAGTCCAACTTATCAATTCTTTCTTCCATGGGTTGTGACATTGGTGTTGTAGCTAAAAGCCATCACTACACCCGTGGTCCTCCAAGCTTTCTCCTATGCCATTCTCTAGAAATTTCATGCTTTTATATTAAAGCCTGTGACTGGGTGTGGTGGCCCACACTTGTAATCTCGGTACTTGGGAGGCTGAGACAGGAGGATCACAGGTTCTTGGCCAGCCTCAGCTATTTAGTGAGGCCCTCTGCAACTTAGTGAGACCCTGTTTCAATATAAAGAATAAAAACTAGGGCTGGGGTGGAGCTTGGAGGTAGAATGCCCCTGGGTTCAATCCCCAGAACCGCAAAATATATATATGTGTGTGTGTGTGTGTGTGTGTGTGTGTGTGTGTGTGTGTGTATTAAATATATATATTTAAGCCTGTGCTCCATTTTAAGTTAATTCTGTGAAGGGTGTAAGATCTGTCAGGATGCACGTGTTTTGCTCGTGGTTGTCCAGTTGCTCCCCCACCACTCACTCAATACGCTGACCCTTCTCCCATGCAATCGTTTTAGCTCTTGTGTCAATGATCAGATCACTATACGTATGTGGGTCTGTTTCCAAGCTCTCCATTCTGTTTTATTGATCTAGTGTGTATTTGTATAAACTTCTGCCAATACCATGCTGTCTCTATTATTGTAGCTTTATAGTAAGACTTGAAGTCTGGCAGTATCAGTCCTAAACTATGTTCTTCCTCAATATTCTGTTACCTACTAGGTGGTTTTGTTTTGTTGTGTTGTGTGTGTGTGTGTGTGTGTGTGTGGTTTTTTGTTTTGTTTTACTTTCCACATAAACTTTAGAATCAGTTTGTCAGTATTCCATACAAATAACTTGCTGGGATTTTTATTGGGATTGCAGTGAACCTATAGACAAAGTTGGGGATAACTGATATCTTGATAATATTTAATTCTCCCATCTATAAACATGGAATATGTTTCCATTTACTTACCAGAGTTTTGTAATTTTCCTCCTGTATTGTACACCTACTTTGTTAGATTTATGCCTAAGGATTTCATTTTGTAAGTGCTGATGTAAATGGTAACATGTTTTGAGTTTCATAAGAAACTAATACATAGCCAGGCATTGTGGCTCACACTTGTAATCTCAGCATTCAGGAGGCTGAGACCGGAGGATCCGGGTTCGAGGCCAGCCTCAGCTACCTAGTGAGGCACTCTGCAACTTAGTGAGACTTGGTTTCAAAATAAAGAATAAAAAATAGGGCTGGGGGTATAGCTCAGAGGTAGCATACCCCTGAGTTCAATCCCCAGTACCACAAAAAAAAAAAGAAACTAATACATAAGAGAGCAGTTGACTTTTTTTGTACACTGACTATAATCATTTGTTAGTTCCGGAAGTGGTATGTGTGTGTGTGTGTGTGTGTGTGTGTGTGTGTGTGTGTGTGTGTCTGGAAATTGAACTCATGGGCACTCTATCTCTAAACTATACCCCCAACCCTATTTTACCTTTTTGTTTTGAAACAGGGTCTAAGTTGCTGATGTTGGCCACGAACCTAGGATCCTCCTGTCTCAGCTTCCCAAGTCCTGGAATTATAAGCATGTGCCATCATGCCTGGCCCAGAAGCTTTTTGGGTGTTTTGTTTTGTGTGTGTGTGTGTGTGTGTGTGTGTGTGTGTGTGTGTGTGTTTCCAATTCTTTTATATTTTCTACATGGACAATCATGTCATGTATGAACAAGTTTTATTCCTTTCTTCCTGATCTGTGCACCTTCTGCCTCCTTTTCTTGTCTTATTGCATTGGCTACGACTTGCAGTTCCACATCGAGAAGGGGTGGTGAGGGGACCTCCTTGCCTCGCTCCCCACCAACACACCTGTCAGCAGGACTTTTCTCTTTCCATATTTCCCTTTCTAAAATTAACTTGCCTTCATTAGTTATTTTGGGTGGCAGTACAGCTTCAGGAACACTTATGCTTGTAACATATGTATCAAGTAGTGAATAGACACAGCTATGTTTGTGTTGAGGAAATAAGAATATTTCATTTAAAGAATCTGAAGCCTCCACCATTCCCACACTAGGATTCATCCCAGACATTCCCTTGCACTGAGTCCCAGCACCTCCCACATTGCCTGTCCCCACAGTCCCTCAGGATCCCAGGACAAGGAGGGAGTGCCATGCCCTGTCCACGCCGGTCCACCCAGCACACCCTCTCTGCCAGCCCTCCTGCCGTGGCCTCTCAGTCCCCAGGGTGCTGCAGCAGGTGGATTCAGCCCCAAGTGGAAGGACACCTCTCCCAGGGCCAGCCCTGAAACCCCACTGCGCCCAGCAACTCCCCAGCTCCCACGGGAGACAGCATGTCTATGGCTGGCCACATCCACATTGTCGCTGCCCTCAGGAGCAGCACAAGGACTGCGCCATCAGGCCCACAGCAGAAAGGCATGTCAGAGGCTAAGGATCAGAAACATATGCATGGAGGAGAATGTTCCCCCTACAGGCACTGTCCAGGGGAGAGAAGGGAGAGATCCGCCTCCCCTCAATCAGCTCTTTATTCTCCTGGAGACACCTGGGCACAAAATGTCACAGGGAGGAGTGGCAATTAGCATCAGCGACCTCAGGTACATGATGATTAGGAATAAGCCTAAATGTCCTGAAGAAACCCTCTGGTCCAAACGCAGGAGAAAGGCCATTCTAGACAAAGGAAGAGACACCTCCCTCCCATGTGCAGGGTTTCAGAGGAAGAGAAGGAGGGAACCACCACATTTATGTATATGCATGCAACATTAACAACACAACCATGCAAGGAATGAAAGCGACCACCCAATCTCACTTAGGAACACAGATGAAAAACCTACCATAATTATCCAAGCAGGACGGTATGGGTGTACACACAAAACCCACCTGAGACCTTCTCCAAAACAGCTGTCTAGTGATCCTGAACACTGTCAAGGTCACAAAGAACCAGGGACGTCTGAGTCACCCTAAGGAGACACAACAAGTCAACACAAGTCTAGCTCAGTGACAACTGAATGTAGTATTTAATTTAGTGACAACTGAGTGTGACTTGGAATCCTAGATGGGATCCTGGAACAGAAGGAAGACAATGAGGAGACTGAGGAAGTCTGAACAAAGTAGTCACTGAAGTTAATAATATATCAATGTCTGCTCACTTATCGTGACAAAAAGGAATTCAAACTGGGCCATAGACCTAAATAGAAGAGCCAAAATTACAAAACTCCTAGAAGAAAATACTTATGAACTTGTGTTGGCAAAGATTTCTTGGATAGGAAGCAAAAGCAGAAACATAAAAGAGGAAAAAAAAAAAACCCAGCAATTTCTTCTTATAAAAATTTTAAATTTTTATTTTTTAAAAACTGCCATTAAGAAAACTAAAAGGCAACCCCCAAACTAGGGAAAATTACCTGCAAAATAGAAATCTGAGGAAATGTGTAATTAGAATGTGTGAAGTATTTTATAGCTCGATAACAAGAAAAATTTTAATTGGGCAAAACAAAAGATTCGAAACAATGCTGGGTAAGAGAACATCTGTATGAAAAGATGCCCGGGGTTATTTAATATTAGGAAGATGGAAATTAAAACTGCAGTGAAACAGCACTGCCTATCCACTATAACAGGAACCTTAAAAGGAATGATAATACCAAGTGTTGGTTAGAACAGGCCACAAACAACTGGAATTTCATATACTGCTGAGGCATGAAAAACGGTACAGCTGTTTTGGAAAATAGTTTGACAGTTTCTCATAATGTTAAACATACATCTACCAAATAACTCGGCAATCCCACTCCCAGGGGTAAGTCCTGCAAAGTGCTCACCCATGAGAAATGAAAGATAAATCCCCACAAAGACATGCTTGCGAATATTCATAACAGCTTTATTTGAAATTTCTAAAAACTAGAAACAACCCAGACTCCTATCAACTGGTGAATAGCTAGCGCATGTGGTATGTCCAGTCAGTGGAAAACTACTCATCAAGAAGCGATGGCCAGTGACGCGGGCCACAGCCAAGTACCCTCTGAAACATTAGGTCAGGTTAAAGAAGTCATTCACCAAAGACACATACCATGAACTCCATTATAAGAAAATCGAGAGAAGACAAAATTGCAGGGGCTGCTCAGGAGAGAAGGGAGGGGCAGCAAAAGAGCTCAAGGGGTCGGTGTGGGGCGAGGGAGCCAGCCTGCAGTGTGGCGGCAAGGGGTCCTCTGAACCTACTGACTTGCACACTTTAAACTTACTCATGCAATTGCGCCTTGATGAGGCTGATTTAAAGGCACTGTCTTGCCATTCCCACCCTACAAGACTCCCCCACTGCCCTCAAGCCAAGGCCCTGATCCTGGTCCTGCTCACCAGGACCCCCGGTCACCTCGGCACTCTCTCCTCTCGTCTCCCTCCCCAGGCACTGTGCCCCAGGCTCCAGCTGCAAAGAGAACCTGCCAATCCTCAGTTCCCGGGCACTTCCTGCTCCAGCTGCAAAGAGCACCTGCCAATTCTCAGTTCCCGGGCACTTCCTGCTCCAGCTGCAATGAGCACCTGTCAATCCTCAGTTCCCAGGCACTTCCTGCTCCCGGCCTCCATGCACCCATTCCTCTGCCCAAAACACCTTCTTTTTATTTCCTCTCCCAGTTGCCTGGCAAAACTTCCTATTATTTAAGACCTAGCCAGAAGTATTTTCAGAAAATACTGCTAAGTGGGTTTTTCCAGAGACTAAGCCGAGGGTGCTTAATAAAGCCCATCCCAGTCACCATTGCGTTAATAGAGCTTCTGCCAAAGCAACATGTTAATTTAAAATAAATGAAGTATACAGATTGAAAAAATAAGATAATTATCACCAAATCTGTATAGCTGCATACAAAAAAAGATGAAAGAAAATTTACAATTAGAACTAATAAAAAGGTTCAGCAAGGCTACTCCTTACAGAGCAAGACAAAAATCAAAGCCTTGTTACACACCAGCAATAACTAATTAGAAAATGTGATTTATAAAAGACCCTATTCACAATGACAGAAAAAAGAAGCTAAGAGTTATCTAAGACCACGTCTAACACAGGATGTCCAAGATACATGTGGATAAAATCACAAAACATCACTGGATGACATAAAAAAATTTTGAGTAATAGAGAAATTATAATATTGATGAATTACTTTGATTTCATAAAGATGCCAATGTTCTCCAAGTTAATCTATAAGTTCAAAGCAATTCCAATCGAAATCCCAAAGAGACTATTTCTGTAGAATGTATAAAACATGTTCTAAAACTCATACAAACATGTTATCCCATTAACAAATACAACTTCTATGTTTTTATCTGCCAGTTAAACATACATTTAATTTATAAAAATAGTATGTAAGTATGAAGTTCCAGGGTCAGTCAAGGGATTCTAGAAAAGAAGAACATGGAGGGCAGGCCATCCTCCTCGGACTCCAAGGGCCACGCTGGTGTGCAGGTGTTTCTGTCCAGGCTGGATACGAGGCCGGCAGCGCAGAAGAGAAATCCAGATGCAAAGCCCTGAACCCATGGCCACAGGCACACGGGACGTGGTCATACAGCAAGGAAATCAGAGCAAAGAGAATGACCACTCTGCAGCTGATGAATAATCCCAGGACTCCTGGCTCCCCGCACTATAAAGATCTCAGGTCTTTTTTTTCTCAACAAGTACAACTTTGAAGCCAGGCGTGTTGGCGCACACTTGTAATCCCAGTACTTGGGAAGCTGAGCAGGAGGATCACAGGTTCGCGGCCAACCTCAGCTACTTTGTGAGGCCCTCTGCAACTTAGTGAGACTCTGTTTCAAAATAAAGAATAAAAATAGGGTCGGGGATATAGCTTAGAGGTAGAATGTCTCTGGATTCAACCCCTGGTACCACAAAAAAAAAAAAAAGGACAACTTTGGGTTCCAAATGGACCGAAGACCCCAAGGAGAAAAACAAATTAGAGAAGGATGGACAAGAATATTCTAATGAACCATACGGAAGGGGAGGAGGAAACGAAAACATAAATCTTCTTGAAGAAAAGAATCATAAATATGACCATAGCAAAATTTAAACTGTGGCACAGCAGGAGACACCCTAAACAGATTAAAGTAACCAGGGCACAGACTGGGAGGAGCTCACAGCCTTTGTAGCCGGTGAATGGTTATTACCTAGGAAGTATGATTTTCACACAAGTCAATAAGGAAAGACGAAAAATTCTGTGGGCGAGATGCATGAAGGCTGGTGGGTGTAGCGCAGGGAGCATCTGAACGTTCCAAAAGGGCTGCAGCGAAACGCTCCCGATTAGGGGAACACAGAGGAAAACCTCGAGGCCCCCATCACACTATGAGTACCGCTGATGGCTGGGGCGGGGAGTGGAGGAGCAGGGGGAGTGCTCTGGGAGTGCTCTGGGGGGCTTCGCTGCTGCCTGGCAGAGTGCAGGGGCGGGTCTCCAGAGGAACTGCAGGGCCTTTGACCACCTGGCCTCAGAAGCCACGCCAGTCCCACCACCGCATTCAGCTGGTTTAAATCGAGACTTGAAGACCGAGCCCCAGAGAAGGGGCGCTGAATTAGGCTTCGCCTTTTTTTGAAGGGAGGCATCTCCATGAGCTTGTGGACACACTTTAAAACCACCACGTGGCAGATCTGCCCTTGATCCCAACAAGAAGGAAGACATCGCACAGAGGTCTACAGCCAAGTCAGTTCCAGAGCTGAAACCTGCTTCTTCTAGCAGGCCCCCGTAGTCCCAGGCCTTTCATGAGGCCAGGACCTTGCAGTGAGTTCACATTTCACCGGTTCAATTTAATCAGCTAGTTTAAGAGTTTAAGAAAAAAAAATCATGTTGCAATGTAACTCTTCTTGCAAAATGGTGCAGGTACAAGTTCTACAAAGTTAGAAATTAAATGACTGTTCTTTTCCTGAGACATATGTTTTAGGCTAGTACCTCATTAATCTTCTTTCTACTCTGAGACTGTAACAACCTAGATACTAAATCTTTTAAGTTACCGAATCATTACTCCTTTATAATCTCCAATGCAAGGCTCTGAGGTTTCATCTTTCTTGAAGCATCCAGGAGAGGCCGATTGCGCCGAGGTAAAGGCTGGGCGCAGCTTGTTGGGAAGATGGTCTGAGGGCACCCGGCCCAGGCTTCACCCAGGGGCACCGGGAGAGGTACAAGAGGGCCTGGGGGGTGGTCAAAATGGACACACTGGCCAGCTCCAGCAGCCTTGAAGAAAGTAACAAACACAAGTAAGAGGGAGAAAGGCACACATGAGTGTTGCGTTAACAGAACATGTGCTGTGCTGGTTTGGGGCTAGGGAAGTAGTAAACGTTCATTGGATTAACCCCAAAGAATCAGGAAGTCCCAAAGATGCAAGCAAACCCCTTCCCCAGTCAACTTCCAGGGAGAAAGCCGGTACCATTCCTGGCCTTCTAGACCGGGGTCGGTGCACCTGCTACGACATCTGTTTTCCTCCAGGTGTCTGGGCAGACTCCCAGGAACGCCGTCCATTACGCTGTGTGTCCCCTGTCTCTGCAGGCGTCCAGCCTTTGTTGACCCCTCACCTTTGGGTGTCTAGGACGGAGCTTCCTGTCTGTCACCGTCCTCCCTAAGGAGTCCCCTCTACAGTCACAAGCCCGAGGTGAGAACCGTTGGGTCGGAGATGAACTTCAAAAGTGGGACATCGACTGCCCCACCGTCCTGCCTGAAGTCTCTGCATAACTTTTAAAGTCTCTGTAGTCAGTGAACCTATCACTCTCCTCTGGTATTGCTAAGCCCATTTCCTAATATGGAGCATTTGAATTGTTTCTATTTTGTCTTTATTACAAATAGTCTTTTGATTAGCATCCGATACAAAAATGGCTCCTGACCCTTTCCGGAGGTGGTCTGCTGGGCAGAGCGTCTGTGTGTCCCAACCTCCCTGAGACTGATGAGTCGCCCTCCTGATTATGCTGCATGCGTCCCCAGCTCCTGTCAACCCCAGATTTCACACTGTCGCTGTTGTCACTGTTGTATGTGAAAGACGCTGTCGCTTTATTTTAACTTTGTTTGCTTGATTGCTAATGAAGTCAAACATTTTCTCATGAATGTGGATGTGTTCATTTGTTAGATTTGGGCCTGTTTTGATTGAACAGGGAGGAGAGGGAGGACCTGAGCCCGCTGGCAACGGTAAGTCTTCGGTTCCTCTCCCCTGTTCTCTTCCACAGCTCCCTGACCACCTCAGCCTCCCTCACCCTCAACAGCCAACAAGCAACCGCTCCGAGGCTGCGGTCCTCAGGTCCGCCGCTACCGCCATGAGCCCACAGAAGCCCGCGTGGCAGAGGTTTGCACTGCGGGTGACGGCCTGTCGAGGTTGGCTGCGCCTTGAGACCCACCGTCACCCACACTGCCTCAAGCCATCTTATGACTATTAAGGACAAAGGACAACTTTCTGGACAACAGTGTGGGGTTGTACCTGCTTAAGATTGAATAAAGTGAGCCGGGCGTGGTGGCGCACTCTTGTAATCCCAGCATTCGGGAGGCTGAGACCGGAGGATCTGGGTTGGTGGCCAGCCTCAGCTACCTAGTGAGGCACTCCGCAACCTAGTGAGACCCTGTCTCAAAATAAAGAATGAGAAATAGGACTGGGGGTGTAGCTCGGAGGTAGAATGCCCCTGAGTTCAATCCCCAGTACTGCAAAATAATAATAATAATAATAATAATAATAATAATAATAATAATAATAAAGAATGAGAAATAGGACTGGGGGTATAGCTTGGAGGTAGAATGCCCCAGGGTTCAATCCCCAGTACTGCAAAAGAAAAAAAAATTGAATAAGGTGAGAATACCAGGTACCTGGGAGATACACCTGGGATTCTCAGGGTATCGCTCCTCATCATGACCTGGGGGTTTGACTCAGAGTCTATCTCCAGCTACACAGAAAGTCAAAGTAGGAAGGCCCCCGATAGAGACGCGGGCGTCTCCGAGCACAATGAAAGTCAACACAATTGCCCCGCAACCTTTATTTATATTCCAAACCTACTCCGAATGGAAATGTGGATAATGAGCAGGCTCTGATTAAATTGTCCGTATGAATATTCATCGAATCACCTGGACTTTCATGTTAATTTTGTTCTTTCTCCCGTGGCTGTCTCTGAATAGAAAAGCTTCCTTCTCCAAAGGCAGGAGTTCAGCGCTGATTAGAAAACAAAGGGAGAAACAGAGTTTGAAATTCTGTCAAGAAAAAAAAAAAGACCTCAGCAAATAATGTCACCGACTTCAGGGTCTCATTTGACCTTTTAGTTTAAGATGAATTCCATCTTCAAAATCTACCCTAATTTAGTTTCTTCATACAATAGTAATTATTTCATCTGAAGGGACATATATTTAATGAGTGCTGTAGGGGTATAATACTTCAAAGGATTATCATATTGGACCGTAGTGCCAGAGTTTTCTTGGATAAATTTTGAACCAACATCTACATTTGACCAAATACTCGGGGGACGGGGGTGGCGGGGGTGGGGGGAATATTCCTGACATATCAGGAAGAAGTCTATATGCGAAAATTAAATAAACAATGGACATTTGGATGTGCCTGGATCTTGTTGAAGTTCCCAAGTCCACCGGATGCTGCGGCCTCCTCCCTCTCACCCTCTGCCCAGAGGCTTCTCCCTGGGGAGGGGGGGGCTCCCACCTGGAGGGCAGAGCTCATAGCCCAGGTGTCCTTCAGGTTGACCCAGCCTGCGGCCTCCACCTGCTCCTCCTTGGCCCAGGGCTTGTTGTGCTCCAGGCTGAGAGGAGGAGAGAGAAGCGCGCGCGCACACACACACACACACACACACACACACACACACCTGTTGCACTGTAACTGCTCCTCTACCATCGCCAGCCCAAGGCAGAGGCCGCACCTGTCCGGAGCCCCTGAGTTCCTGGGGCCTGGCGCAGGGGGAGGGGATGCCGCCCACTCAGCTTATCCACTCCAGTCCCCCGGCCGCTTCCAGGTCCAGCCTCTGCTCACTTGGTTCAGCACGTGGACATCTCTGTCCCCACCGCACAAGATGTGGGAGGCACAGTCACACAATCTGTCCCTGACTGAATGCCAGGCAGATTCCTCTGGGCCCTCGTCCAGGGGGTCAGCGTGGCCTATGAAGACTGAACAGACCCTACTGCGGTTCCTGACAGCCCGTGGCCGCGTCCCTAGGATGACCCCAGCCGCCCTAAGGTGCCTCCTGGGGAACCCCGACGTGCCAGAGTGATTTCCTGCTTGTTCTAGGGGGGCCTGACTCCCCAACCCTGTGGGAGCAGAAGCCCAGCTTCCAGAGTGCCCATGTGCAAAGCCAGACGGGCCTCGTGTGGACCCTACCCCTTCCTGCTATTTGTTTTTCTTTTGTTTTGTGTTGTTTTTTAGATAATTTATTTTTCTTAGAAGTGCTTTATAGTTTTCAGTGTAAAAGTCTCGCATGTCTTATTACATTTATTTTTTAAAAAGCATTGTAATCTCACATCAAAATGTCGCTCAGCGTGATAGGGACAGAGGTGCAGGCAGTGGTTGGTGGTGTCTGTAAGCTGTCCACCCCCTGACCCCTCGAGCCCGTGCCCGCTCCTCCTCCGCAGCCACCTCCCTGCAGGTCCGAGCTGAGCCGCCGCCCTGTCCCTTTTGCCCCGGGCTCCTTCCCAACCGCAGCAGTTGCTGAGCCTTGACCTTCCGGGCCTCTCTGGCCGGCGTCCGGCCTCGCTCATCTTTGACAGCGCCGCCTGGTTTGCAATGAGGCATCCCCTTGCCCAACTCAGGCATTCATCCTGAGGGCGACAGACCCTCAAGGTCCTCACCAAAGACAGATGTCTCTGCCATCAAAGAGCACACCGTCTGGCACGGAGCAGGCCTTCCTAGCTCACGCAGACCCGGAAAGCATTAACTAGCTGGGTCTTCTCTGTTCTGGGAGGAATCTGCACATCAAAAGAACTTGCAGGGAGGAGCCCAGTTCCAGGCTAGGCTGAGCAACTTAGTGAGGCCCTGTTTCACAAGAAAACATAAAAAGGGCTGGAAATATAGCTCGGTGGTAGAGTGCCCGCAGATCCAATCCCCAATAGTGCAAAAAAAAAAAAAAGAAAAAACAACAACAATGAACAGAGCTTGCAGAAGAGTGTCCTGAGAAGAAGGACACATCTATAGGGCCACACACAGGCACACTGGGGTTTCCCGGGGTGCCGAGCTGCGTGCCCCAGAGCCGGCTATCCACGAGGCGGGAGCCGGCGCTGAGACAAGGCCTCGCCGGGGGCATCCAGGCCTGACGGGGCAAGGTAGGCGTGGCCTGGTGTCCAACACAGAGGAGGGTCAAAGGCCAGGCACTCCCCGAGGCTTCCTGGTAGAGAGGACGACGAAGCACAGCCACCGTGGGCTGACCACCGTTCCCAGCAGCAAGGAACTGTGGATAATGACACAGAGGCCTGGGAGGCCGGCAGAGCAGCTGTGCACGTCCACGCCGGTGCCACCTTCCCAGAGCGCCCTTTCAAGGTCATCACCGGCGCTCCATCCACATCCTCAGAACATCCTGAGTCCAACCTCGGGGAAGTCGGGGTACACCGGGCCTGGATCCTGGAGGCCTAGCTGCTTGGCAGGTGTGCAGAGCGGAGCCGCCCCACACGGCTTGGGGCCACTGCTGTCAGTGTAGCTCTGCTTTGGAGGAATCCCCCACAGCAGGCT
This sequence comes from Graphiurus murinus, assembly GCA_004027655.1. Lineage (NCBI taxonomy): Eukaryota > Metazoa > Chordata > Mammalia > Rodentia > Gliridae > Graphiurus > Graphiurus murinus. The sequence goes on from PVLC010009804.1 coordinate 24,761, forward strand.
CATGGCAGGCACGGACATGGATGGCCCAGGGGGTCCCGGGAGATGGAGGAGCAGGGGCGAGGCATCAGGGCAGAGCGGGGCCACCCCGGCCACTGCTTGGGCCACGAGTCCATTCCACGGGGCTCAAGGGAAAGAGCAGCGTCCTCCCGGTGTCCCCAGACACTGACAGTCACACCCCTACCAGCTGTGCTGGCTACTCTGCCAACCTGCCGCACGGAGGCAGCTGAAGAGCCAGTCTTCTGGTTCCTGCAGCCGTGCCCGCAACAGACGCCCCCAGCGCCACCCGCGTTGCTGCGCAGGCTGGCTTTGGGCCAGGATGCTGAGAGCTCTGTAGCCAACAAAGCCTGCATGGCTCGTGCATAGGCAGCTGGAAGTGGCCAAGAGTCAACACCGGGTGAGGGCAGTGGACGCCCCTCACTCCTTAGGGAGGAAAGGCTAGGGTGCGTATGTCTGCTGTCTCAGAACCCCGGGCAGGGCCACGCCCGGCTTGTCTGTGCTCAGGACCTGCTGCATCGCAGACCCTGTGTGGACTGTGCTCTTCCCTGGCCCGCTCCCCACATGGCCTTACTGCCGTTTCCTAGAACTGTCACCAGATGGAGCCCGAGGAGTCCCCGGAAGGAAGAAGAGGACTTCAGCTCAGCCCTGGCAGGTTCTTGACTCATGCCACAGAAAAGAATTTCAGGATGCGTCAAAAGAGGCACAAGCAGAAATTTATTTAGGGAAGCAAGGTTTGTTCAGGAAAGCAGGCAACAGAGCAGGATGCACACTCAGAGGGAGAAGGAGCTGGGTGCGCAGGAGTGAGATGGGTTGATTTGGGGTCTCAGACTCTTCTCTTAAAGGGAACTGCGTAGACAGTGAACATGAGAAGTGGGTGGGGTGATGTCAGCCTGGTGAGCTCGCTCCTCTGAATCGTGGAGCACAGGGCAGGCCACCGCGCTGGTCCTTTCAGGATCTCTAGGCTGGTGTCATCCAGTCAAGAGATAATGTTTGGAACATGCCCATATCATAAGTCTCTTACTTATTTTACCTTGTCTAAAGAAAATACGAGTGTAAGCGAGCTATGTGTGCAGGCATTGCTCTCTAGACTCACAGTACTCGAAGATTCATGGGCCTTTTAGGAATCTAGTTGTGGAGGAACACAGGTTTGGGGAGCACAGATGAGGGTGTTCACAGAGCCCCTTAGATCTAAAAGTTCAGCCTTTCCCACTTGGTCTCCTCTCTGCCTATCTTTATTTCTTCAATCCCACCTCAGGGTCAGCACCCCCAAAATACCCGCCCTCTCCAGTTCTTGTAGCAGAAGCTGCTGCTGTTCAGTTGGAGGAGGTGCAGGCCTGTCCTGCTCCAGCACACTCTGACTGGTGCTGGAAACCTGCTCGTGTCCCCTGCCGCAGCAGCAAGAGAGTGACTCAAAAACATGTGACCTGGGGACAGAAAATAATGAGGGGAGCGGATTGTACTGCTGCAGTGGAGGAGTCCCCCCGCCACCCCAGGCTGGCCAAGGTCGCAAGGCGCATTGGAAAAGGCGTGGCACAGGGCCGTGGCTGGCCAGGACTCAAGAACAGACGTCGGTGTTGTCTTGGGTGTCAGGCCCCAGAGAGGGCCTTTCCTGGCTGTGTCCAGCTTTTGTGGTAAATAAACGGAGGAAAGCCCTCTCTGCGTTCAGAACCCAGATTCCCTGGAGGACTTCACTTCCTTCAAGAAAGTGGCATGAAATCACCTCCGTGGCTTCCAATGGACAAAGTAGATCATGCGGCTGACTGCGTTGCCCTTTGCATAAATTGGGCCCTTGGGAAGTTTATTTTCACAAACTAGAAAGAACTCCTGCATCCTACATACCTGTCATCTTGCTTTTTCCAAGACAGTAGCTATTTATAGGTACTGTTTTACTTCCTTGGTCCTTCCTTTTTTTACTCTTCCTGATGCTTTCCCATTCCTACGCACTGTTTTAAGATATCTCAACTATTTTTGAAAATTGGTGGAGCATACCCACTTACGTGCATACATGCACTCTACCACAGAACACACCTCCATAAACACCAGACGAGGCTTGACGTCCTACGGATCTGAGCTTTGGATGTGACACATGAAAGTATCAAGAAAAGAACTGACAGCACCAACAAATGATCGGTGTTCAGAATATATAAAGAAGGACAAACAGTATAAAGACAATGGCAAAATGGCAAACGACTCCAAGAAGCTCTTTTACTCCATTTTTGCATTACTGTGACGAACATACTTGACTGCACAGCTTAGAGGGGGAAAGGTTTATGTGGCTCACGATGTTCGGAGGTTTCAGAAGTCAGTCCACCAGCCCCATTTCCTAAGGTACAAGCTGGCCTGGAAGCAGGCTCTGGTCAGGGGCCCAGGGTGGGGACCTGGGGACTCAGGTCAGCAGAGGGACGTCTGGAGACTTCACAGACCCAAGGACAGCTGAGGCCAACACACGCCTCCTTCTGGGAGTCCCGGGGCTGACAGGGAAGGGTCCCCTACTCGGGGCTGATGCCCTTGTGATTCTGCTCTCAGGGGCGGTCTCCCCAGAGCTGGGAGGAGCCCCAAGGCACAGAATCCCTGACAGCCGAGGAGAGGACGAGCTGCCTCCGAGTGCAGGCGAGGGGCCTGCGGGGGCACTGAGGTTCACACGAGGAGACGCAGTCTGTGAGTACAGCTCGAGGGGGAGGACACGCCATAGACGCTTGTCTGGGCCACCGACTGGCAAAGATGGGGGCGAAGATCCTCGGGAGAGGTTGACAGCGTGACTGGGGCCCACCGAAGGTGAAGACAGTCGAGGAGTAGAGGTGGCTTCGGTCACCGCTGATGACGTCCTCACGGCCGCCTGTCACTCTGAGCTCACAGAGGAGCAGCTGGTGGAGGTTTGGTCGCAAACTGTGCCCGGAGCCCTGGGAACAGCAGCCCGGAAGACCCCTAGCGCTCAAGACAGACAGACTGCGCCACGCTGTGAACTGCTGAGGGCGGCCTCTCTCTCTCTCCTCCTTCCGTCCCTCTCTCTGTATTTGGAATGAAGGGCACCTTCACAGAGAGTGGCTCCTCTCGTGCCTGCTCCTCCTTGCCCCTCAGTGCGGCGTGTGCAGGAGGAACACAATGGGTGTACCCCAAGGCCAGGGAGTCTGGGTGGGGCTAGCAGGAAGACCAGCTGAGCTGCAATAACCAGCACCCCAAACCCCTCGAAAGGGGGCTCGCGTGTGTACAGATCTTCACTGGTAATGCTGGGGACACTTTTCCACGTGGAAACTCAGAGAGTGGCTGGGGGGGGGGCGCTCTGAGCCTGAGTGTGTCTGACTGCGGGGGAGGGTGGTGAGAGTGCACCTCTTATCTACTGGGTGTGTGTGCGTGTGTGTGGCTTGTCTGCATGAGCATATGTGTCTGTGTGTTCATCTGCATAAGCATGTGTATCCATGTTCACGTATGTGTGGGCATGGGTGTGCTTTCCTGCGAGAACGTGTGTCTGTCTTCATCTGCATGAGTGTGTGCATCTGTGAGTGTGTTCACATGAGTGAGTATGCGTGTGCATGCGTGTGGCTTGCCTGCATGAACCTGTGTCTGTGTGTGCATCTGCATGTGTGTGCGTCTGCATGGATGTGCGTGTGCTGGTCTGCCCGAGCGTGTGTCTATGTCGCCCACATGTGTGTGCGTATGCCTGAGTGTGTGCACGTGAGTGCTTGTGTGGCAGGGAGTCAGATAGCAGGAAAAGCAGAAGCCGAGGATCGCTCCATGAGGCTGCGAGGAAGGCTTACAAATCGGCTCATGCTTCTGCACAAAAGCCCTGCTGATGAAGCTGGTGTTTGTGCACCAAGTAAATGGTGTTTTCGGTGTGTTAGGAACCAGAGCAGCTTCTCTGTTATGTAATTCAGGGGAAAGACCCACACTCTGCATGTCCAACAGATGCACAATTGATCCGTGCATCGATTCCTGTTATCCACACTAGTGAGCTGGCAGGCAGACGCTGCCTTACACACACACACACACACACACACACACACACACTCAAAGTAAATTAGAAGCCTAGCTTTCCCATTGGCCAACAAAAGATGAAGGTTTTTTTTTTTTTTTTTTTTTTTTGCAGTACTGGGGATTGAACTCAGGGGCATTCTACCTCCGAGCTATACCCCCTAGCCCTATTTTTTATTCTTTATTTTGAAACCGAGTCTCACTAAGTTGCGGAGTGCCTCACTAGGTAGCTGAGGTTGGCCGCCAACCCGGATCCTCCGGTCTCAGCCTCCCAAATGCTGGGATTACAAGCATGCGCCACCATGCCCGGCCAAGATGAAGTATTTTTTCGAAAGAGCAACTCAAAGCAAAGTTTCAGTGAAGACATCAAAGCTAGCTGGGCGTGGTGGTGCACACTTGTAATCTCAGTTACTTGGGAGGCTGAGACTGGAGGATCCGGGTTCACAGCCAGCCTCAGCTACCTAGTGAGGCACTCCGCAACTTAGTGAGACCCTGTTTCAAAAATAAAGAATAAAAATAGGGCTGGGGTGTAGCTCAGAGGTAGAATGCCCCTGAGTTCCATCCCCAGCACCGCCCCCCCCAAAATCAAGGCTTTCACAGTGCCGTGAGGGCTCCGGGGATGAGCGTCTGCCCCGCTCCACTCCTAGCTGCAGACGCCTCCCTCCCGGCTCACCAGGCCGCACGGCGGCATGCTTGGGCCCCTCCAGCACGGGCGGAGTCCCTGGGCTCCGGGCCCCCAAAGCTTCTCTGCTCGCTCGGCCCTGGCTAAGGCTCACTGGTCTGGAGACCCCGTGTCTAAGGGAGCTCCATTCTGCTCTGGCTTATCCTGGTGCCCCAGGAGGGCCACACCACCCAGAATTCACTTTCACCCAGTACACCTCACACATCAGCCCAGACCAGCCCCAGACCCCCTCCACTGTCTCACAGTAGGCCCTTCGCCCCCACCGATGGGGGGAGGACTGCGGGCGTCATCACAAACCCAGGCGTGATGACCACACACCCGGGCACAGGTGGGAATGTTTCTGCACAGAAGACTCCAGCGAGAGCCTGTAGCCCTGGAAGTATTCAAATCGCTAATGGAAACGAAGCATGACCATCCCACTATCCCAGCAGTGTGATTTGCCCTGGTTAAAAGGGCAACTGTGGCCAGCCTCAGTTATTTAGTGAGGCCCTCCACAACTTAGTGAGACCCCGTTTCAAAATAAAGAATAAAAAATAGAGCCTGGCATGGTGGCTCACGCTTGTAATCCCAGTACTTGGGAGGCTGAGACAGGAGGATCCAGGTTTGCAGTCAGCCTCAACTACTTAGTGAGGCTCTCCACAACTTAGTGAGACCCCGTTTCAAAATAAAGAATAAAAAATAGAGCCTGGCATGGTGGCTCATGCTTGTAATCCCAGTACTTGGGAGGCTGAAACAGGAGGAGCCAGGTTCGCGGCCAGCCTCAGTTACTTAGTGAGGCCCTCCACAACTTAGTGAGACTCTGTTTCCAAATAAAGGATAAAAAATAGGACTGGGGCTGTAGTTCGGAGGTAGAGGTAGAATGCCCCCAGGTTAGGTTCCATCCCCAGTACCGAAAAAAAAAAAATAGGGTTGGGGGTGTAGCTTGGAGGTAGAATGCCCCTGGATTCAATCTCTAGTACTGCAAAAAAAAAAAAAAAAAAAAGGTGTAGCCAACCTCTGTGTACAGCGCTGGGGGATGCGGGCAGCAGGAGACATCATTTAATGCATCAAAATACTACACAGCCCTGGAAATAAATAAGCCAGACACACAAATGACACTCACAAATCTGAGTAATCCAATAAAGGTATTGAGCAGAAAAAGCAAGGTGTGGCATGATATGTAGAACATGGTATCATTTGTATATAAACTTTAGAAAATGCAGAATACATTTATATAGTATTTATGAACACATACACATTACGCAAAGTATCGTTCAAAGTCTGTATAGGAAATAATAAGTACCAGATTCAGCTTGGCTGAAACTGGCTGCCTCCATGGGGAGAGGGCGGCTGGGAGTCTGGTTGTCTCCACGGGAGACTTCTCTGGAGTTCATCAGATTTTCTTCTGTAAGCCGAGTAGAGGGCATGTGGCTGTCTGGTGGATTATTCTCTATTTTTATATGTTTTAAATATTTAATAAGTTAAAAGAGCAAAGTACAGGACAATATAAATAATGCACTACCATTCACCGTCTTAACAAGAAGGGTACACACACACACACACACACACACACACAATTTGCATGCATCTGGAATTGCCGGTCGTATGGTGAGCACGAATTAAGATAGTTCTCTTTTTTAACACCACGCCCTGTATGCAGTTTAGATTTGTGAATGTGCGCACATACTGTTTTCAGTTTTTTAAAAAACGTGACTGTTTTGAGGACATTTCAACAGGAAGAAGTCCCACCTCACCTCCCCCTGGCAGCCTGGCCCTGCCGTGGCCTCTCTCAGGCAGTCCTGCACCCCCCTGCGTGGAGCCCTTCCTGGCTCTTGTGCTTCCAATTCTGCATGATCATCTGCTGTGGTTCATTAAAAAGGACCCTGGCCAGCCGGGTGTGGTGGTGCACGCTTGTCATCCCAGTACTTGGGAGGTTGAGACCGGAGAATCGCAGGTTCGCAGCCAGCCTCGGCTACTTAGTGAGGCCCTCCACAACTTAGTGAGACCCTGTTTCAAAATATAGAATAAAAAATAGGACTGGGGGTGTAGCTCAGAGGTAGAACTCAATCCCCAATACTGCAAAAAGAAAAAGAAAAGAACCCAGGGCTGCAGAAGAACCAGGTTTAGGGCAGCCTAAACAACAGGAATCCCTTTCCTCCAGCTCAGGAGGCTGGACGTGCAAGGTCACCATGCGGCGGGCAGGTTCCTCAGCCTCCCTCCCGGCTCGCAGACACCTGCTCCCGGTGCCTGTCACCGTCTGCTCCCTACCTTACCGGACTCCAGGCTTGTGGGACCCCGGCCACCCACACTGCCCTGTTCAAGCCTCGCTCCCTCTCTGAAGAGTCCGGGGCCAGGGCTTTCGCCTGGCGCTTTGGGGACATGATTCGGCCCCTAAATATCCCACCCACAGCCCTCTTCTTTCTTACCCAAAGCTCAGCCTGAGCAAATGCACCCACTCACACTTGAGCTACCGCAGCACAAGCGACTCCCAGGCCCAGAGCCCCACAGGTCTCTTCTCCCTGCGGAGACTCCGCAGCCCCAGAAGCGGCCTGCTCCCTGCACCTGCGGCCCGGCCCTCACCTGCGTCCACTGCCTTAGCCAAGGCCAGCTTGGGATGACAGACCCCTCCACCCTGCGTCTCATTGCCCAGACCCGCACCAACCTCTTCCTGTCACCTCTAGCTATCCTCGCCCCCTCGGTGCCGGGCCCCTGGGGCTGCACAGCCAGGATCCAGCCAGGAGAGCAGACACCAGGGAGGTGCTCTAACAGAGAGAGTCCAACATAGGGAGCTGTTCCCATGGGTTGGGGGCATGGCAGAGACAGCGAGGATGGGAAGCTGCTACTCTCCTGGGTAGGGAGAACCCAGAAGCCCTGAGGAGCGCATTCTCCACTGAGGAGCAGGTTCCGGGGGTGTGGGGGACACAGGAGCCCCTGCACTGCCGGAGGGGCTGCCTCTGGGGTAGCGCTCAGCAGAGCCGGGCAGCCAACCCGAAGCTCGAAGGGAGTGGAAGAGTCACACAGAATGCCGTGTCCACAGCAGGTGCTCGGGGAGGACGCGCTGACCCACACACCTGCAGAGGCCCTCTGCTAGCCTCCTGTTTCCCAGCCCCCGCCCCACTGCCACAAGGAACAGGACATCCAGCCCCTGTCTCTGCCTGCAGGAGGTGCCTTCGGGTGACTTGCAGGCTCTCTCCCTGCGGGGGCGGTGGAAGGTGTGGCTCTCCTAGGGACCCTCCCGCTATGTCTAGAGGATGCCCCACAGGATCTGCCCACCAGGAGGGAGCCCGTGACTGGCACCTCGCCCCTGCTGGCCGTGCACCCGGCCCCATCGCCAGCACCCGACTGTTCCACCCCATCAATTTCCACCCAGGAGAAGCAGCAACTCAGAGCCATCCTGAAGATTTAAGGCCTTACCTTCAGAAAAGTTTGAATTATGCATGATTTGGGAATGGCCAGCCTTCACACACATACAATATTGATTGATTCTTTTAAAACAAATAAAATGCAGGCTAAGCGATGCCCGGGAAAGGTCACTCACGGTGCAGACCGAGCCCCCGGGACCCAGTTGGCCTCAGCCACACGGCAGGCGACTGGAAACAACCGACGTGGGTTTCATTTACAAAAACCGTGTTTTATTTACTCACTTCAGCTTTGCGCGCTCAAGGAGGCGGAAGCCCCGGGCTGGGTCTGCGCCACGAGTATTTCTGTTGAAGGAGAAGCAGGCCCTCAGACATGCAGCAGGTGAGCTGGCTGGGGCAGTGGAGAGAGGGGGCGGCTTCCCAGACGCACAGGAAACGGGGACCCGGCGGCCCCGCCTCCCAGGGCCCGGCCTCTCCAGGCTGCAGGAGTTGGCATGCCCACCCTGGCTCCCCTCTCATGAGCATGCCCGTGGCCTGTTCCAGAGGCTCTCTGGAAGGATGAGGTCACCAGGGTCCTGTTCTGGACACAGGGCTCAGGGGCAGTCCAGATGCTGTCCACTCTTAGGAGCTCACCGCCCAGGGAGGGACTCTGATGCAGGATGACAGCTCAGGCTTGGCCTCAGAGGCCAGAGTCCATCCCTGGGGCTCTGAGAACAGGTCGGCACTCCTCCAGGTCCCTGCGCCCTCCACAGGTGAAAGACGAGCCCAACACTCCACAGGCAAAACCCTGAATCAAGACCGGGTGGGCCCCAGGGCCGCAGCAAGGGGCTGCAAAACCCACACTGGTGAGCCTGCGGCTACTTGGAGACTGCTTGTTTAAATACAGTAAAATCCATGCTATGTGTTACACTGTTCTATAAGTTTTGATGGATGCACAAAGTCCTGTAACCAACAACACAATAAAGATGCAGAAGAGACCCACTAGCCCCCCAAATTCTCTCCTCCTGGGCTTTTTCAGTCAACCCATCCCCATCCCAATCCCTGGAAATCTTCCTCCCTTCTCTGCTCCTACAGCTCTGCTTTATCTAGAGAAGCTATAAAGAGACAGTGCAGCCGAGCCCTGGTGGCTGCTGGGCTCAATCCCCAGAGCTGAAAGAGAAAAATTCTCTCCGATAGTCTTCTGGACGCTTTCTAGTTTTAGGGTAAACATTTAGGTCTATAGTCTACTTTCAGTTAATTTTTTTTCCTGTGCAAGGACTAGACTGAGATTCTTTTCTCTTTCCTTGCACATAGATATCCAGTTGTTCAGCACCATTTGTACAAAAGACGCTCCTTTCTATACTGAATAGCGTTTGCATGTAGGGGCTTATGATAACCAAGTCATACCTTGAGTGTACGTGTTTAGCACAGGAAACCTCGAAGGCAGTGCTAAATAAACAGTAGCTTTAGATCCTGTGTTCTTTGTGTTTCAGAAGTTGGGATAACAGGCAGAGTTTGCCGCATTCAGAAAAGCTCTGGAGGTATTGCATGCTTTGTGCTTACGGGAAAGGCCCCTCTTCCATTGGCTTCTGATGGTTGCCCAAGAGGAGTTGAGCTCAGACAGAGACGTGAGCCCTGGTCCCTGACCAGCACCTTGGGTGCGAATGGCAGCCTTGAAAGCCTTCCAGCGGTGAGCAAGGAGCAAGAGTGTTTGACACGCCACCCCAAATCCTACACGTAGATGTGTATACCGCCTTATCAACATGGGACTTCCTTGTCAGTACCCAGGTGGCCACATTTAGAGACTCTTTACTTGAAGGGTTTTTTTTTATTATTAATAATTGATTGGGTGATTTCATTCAGCTTTGCCCAGCGAGACATTATTTGCTTTGTGTATAGCACAATTGATTTTGTAAACAGAGCATATTTAAACATAATTTGACAAGAGTGGTGGTTTATTTGATGATATCCTTTACAGTATATTTATCAAGCCTTTTATCTCTGGTATTTGGGATAGCGAAAGCCAAACACAGTCACCCCAAGTTAGGGCCAGTCCACCAGTAGGCGCTTAATCTCATTTTTTGTGAGAAGGAAAAATTAATTCAAAGGATCATGTGTTTATTAGTTAGCTTTTCTGTCCTTGTGACCAAAATACCTGACAAAAAGGAACTCAGAGGAAAAAAAAGGTTTAACGTGGCTCACAGTTTCCGCGGTCAGTCCGCGGGCAGCTGGCCCCACGGCAGAGCCGTCGAGGAGGCAGAGCGTGCTGGAGAAAGCGGCTCAGGGCAGGCTGAAAGGGAGCAAAAATGGCCGAGGACAGATACAGTCCTCAGGGCCATGCCCCAGGCTTACCTCCAGCTATATACCACCTACAAAGTTTGCTACACTGCTGACACGGGAGATTTTCGGAGGAGCATAGCATATCCAAACCTTAACACTCTACCCCTGACCCCCCCAAAACCCTCAAGTCCACCTCACAGTGCAAAGTGCATTTAGTCCATTGCTAAGAGTTCCCATAGGTTTTTTGTTTTGTTTTGTTTTGTTTTTGTTTTTGCAGTACTGGGGATTGAACTCAGGGGCATTCTACCTCCAAGCTACACCCCCAGCCCTATTTTTTATTCTTTATTTTGAGACAGGGTCTCACTAAATTTCGGAGTGCATCACCAGGTAGCTGGGGCTGGCCTCAAACCTCAGCCTCTCAAATGCTGGGATTACAAGCGTGCGCCACCACGCCTGGCTCTCTAAGAGACCCCATAGTTTTGACAGTTTCAGCATTGTTCAAAAGTCCAAAGTCTAAAGCCTCCTCTGAGACTCGAGGTAAGCTCTTGGCTGTGAGCCCCTGTAAAAATAAAAAGCAAGTTACGTGCTTCCAATGTACAATGGCACAGAGTAGAGATTCCCATTTCAAACCAAGGTGGGAGGGGAGAGAGAGAGATGTTTGGACATCCCCAGCCCTGTGGTCTTGACGGTTGCTTTCTTAGCCCAGCTTTCCCTGCAGCCCACAGCTTTCTTCAGCAGATGCTCCACATTGCTGGCATCTCTTAATTCTGGGGGTCTTCACTGCAACTTTGTCTTCACTCTCACAGCTTCACAAATTGCGCCCACAGAGCCTACCCACAGGCATTCTGAGCCTGCCTACAGGTATTCTGGTCCTGCTGCGTGGTGCCTGGCCTCCCAGGCTTTTCTTTGAAATCTGAGTGGAGGCCTCCACAACTCCCTAACTCCAGCATCCTGCATTCCTGCAGAACCAGCACCACATGAATGATGCCAAGGTCTGCCTGCAGCTCAAGCAGTAGCCAAGCCCCCTTGGACTAGGGTGGCAGTGGCCTCGAACTGTTTTAAAACTGAGCATGATGATACAAATCCCAGAGGAACAACTTCTTAGTCAGCTCTGTGCCAGCCACATGTCTCAAAGTGGCCTTTTTCAATTAAGTCCCCAAAGTTATACAAAAAGAAACCTATAACTCAACATTTAAAATTAATTTTTTTCAACAGACAAAAAATTCGAACAGTTTACAAAAAAAAAGTGGCAAATAAACACATGAATTATGCTCATCATCATTAGTCACTGGGGGAATACAATTAAAACCACAATTAACTACCACTAAATTTGCACGCTAGAATAGCTAAGACAACAAATTGGCCCTACCACGTGTTGACAAGGAAGTCAAGCAACTAGAGCCCTCAGATGGTGGTATGTAAGATGATACAGACTCTGAAAAACTTCAAGTAATTCCTTATCAGCTTAAACATACACTAGCATGTGACACAGCAATTTGCTCTTAGGTACACACAAAGACTTGTGTACAAATGATCACAGGAACTTCATGCATAATGACCAAGACTTGAGCCGGGCGTGGTGGTGTATGCAGTACTTGGGAGGCTGAGACAGGAAGATCACAGGTTCACAGCCAGCCTTAGCTACTTAGTGAGGCCCTCTGCAACTTAGTGAGAACTTCTTTCAAAATAAAAAACAAGCCGGGCGTGGTGGTGCACGCTTGTAATCCCAGCATTTGGGAGGCTGAGACCGGAGGATCCAGGTTTGCAGCCAGCCTCAGCTACCTAGTGAGGCACTCTGCAACTTAGTGAGACCTGTTTCAAAATAAAGAATAAAAAATAGGGCTGGGGGTGTAGCTCAGAGGTAGAATGCCCCTGAGTTCAATCCCCAGTACCACAAAAAAATAAAATAAAAATAAAAATAAAAAACAAAATAGGTCTGGGGATATAGCTAGGAGGTAGAATGCCTCTGGGTTCAAACCCCAATACTGCAAAAAAAAAAGAATGACAAGACTTTGGAAAGACCAAAAAGTCTATCATCTAGTAGTCAATAGTTTATCTTGTTTTACAGACATAGTGGCACACACCTGTAATCCCAGCTACTTGGGAGGCTGAGGCAGGAGAATCACAAGTTCAAGGCCAGCCTGAGCAAGTTAGTGAGACCTCTGTCTGTCTCGAGCAAGATTATCATTGCTACGATCCAAAACAACTGATCACAAATTTAGAGGAAGAAATATTTATTTGCTCACAGTTTTTGGAGATTTCAAGGTTTAGTCCATGCTAAGCCAGGTGTGCAAAGTTCAGGGAATGTGACCCAAAGCGGAGAGAGGGAAAGCACTAGGCTCCACTCTCATGTTGTGGAGACCAGAAGCAGAGACCAAGCAAGGGGGATGAGAGAACCATAGATAATCCCCAAGGCTGCACTCCCAGGAGCCTCCTCCTTAGCAACCAAGCCCGGCTTCTAACATTGCTATCGCGTTTCCCTGAGGGCTAGGAGAGCATTCTAAATCCAAGCCATTACACTGTCTCAGAATTTTAAGAGTCTGTCTTGCATGTGAGTGAATTTCTTGCTCATGTGCATGATTATAAAACATCGTGCACTGGTTGTTTGGAAATGCTTGCCTTGTGAGCTACACAGATTATTCCAAATGTTGGCACATTTCATAATCTAATATCAAAAAGACACCTTTGTTCAAATCACAGTTGATCTCATCAGAAAGGCCACTGAGTATTGAGAAACCGTCAAACTCGCAGAAGCAGACGCCAGTTACCCAAAATTCTAATTTGTGCCTGAAAGCTCAAATTTCATCATTAGCAACAAATGCTGTCAGTTGTTTTCTTTCCTCACACTGACAAGTCCATGTTGCTCATTTCTTGAGATAATGTCTGCTAGACAGGAAGCTTGGGTAACTGCGGTTCCTCTGCCAGTCTTTCCTCCAAGTGCAAACCCGCGTCATTAAGGACACAAGTGGCCGGCCCCAGGTGCAACTCATTGGCTCCTGGAGGTCCACCCACTTCAGACAGAGCAGAAGCCCCATATATGTACTTCCGGTTCTGAGACACCGAACGTTAACACCCTGTGTTGTTAAGGATTGAAACTGGAAAAATAATCACTGGCAAGTGGCCCTGGCCTCTGCCCAGCTGTGAGTGCAGCGCTCAGGAGGAGGGCACCGGCCTGCACCACTGGGCCACCCCCTGCTCCCTGCTCCTGCTCTTTTCCCGCCGTCAGTGAGCATCAGCACCGTGGAAACAGCTAGTGTTGCTGTGAGTCGAGTTTTGCCTTCTGGGCCCCTGGAAGGGTCTCAGGGTCCCAGGAGTATAGCCCAGGCCTTGAGAAGGCTGGTCTATGAGCAGCCACCTCCTCTTCCCTTCCTCTTCCTTCTCCCACTCCTTCCCTCTCTCTTCCCCTTCATCCTCCCCCTCCTCCCCACTCTGTTCCCTTGCACCCCCCTCTTTCTCGCCTCCCTGCCCAGAGCTCACTCGTAGAGGTGAGGGGCCATCAGTCTCCCCAGGGCAGGAGACCCAAGAGACTGTCCACGAAGCCAAGTAAAACACCAGCTTCATAGCTGCAAACCAGGATGCCTCACAGTACCAGGCCTGCCAGACACCTCTTTAGGGGGCACGTGGTGCCCACAGGAAGCCAGAGGCACGGGCCCATGGCAGGAGCCCCTTCACATAGCTCTGTCCAGGCAACTGGACACCAGCCTTTCAGCTGGGGGCAGCCAGTGACCCTCCAGCCTCAGCACCCAGCAGGCCTTGTAGAGGACGCTGTACCCCCAAGCAGCCGGTGCTGGGTTTTCTGTCTTCCTGTTACTGGAACGGACTCTTTCTCTGGCTCCAGAGCACATGTAGGTCTGCTGTGTTAGCCCCTCCGTCTCCGCCAGCTGCCCCGTGAGCATCTGGGCTCCTAGCACAGTCTTCCCAGTGGCCCGTGAGGATCCCTGTACTTAAGCTGCATCAGATTCCAACCTCCCCATCGAGAAACTCTTATCTGGCAGCCCCCACTTGGTTAAGAAGCTAGAAAGCTTGCCCTGTGCCAGGGACACATGCCAGGGCATGAAGGACAGCACACACCCCAGAGGGGACCTCCCTCCTTGTGGTAAGCAGCTTAGGTGGTACATGCATTCCGGCAGGTACAAAAGACTGTACCCCACTGTTGGACAAACTGGTGTTAGGTATTCAGAAGCGGTTAAGTAGCAAGACAGGTAGTGCCTGATACTTTTCCAATATACTTTTATTGGTGCATTGTAGTCTCACATCATAATGAAGGTCAGAGTGATAGGGACATACACGCGCACAGCTCTCGCTGAGCCTCCCCCCAGCTCCCTCTCCATGTTTACCTCCTTGGTTAGGTTTTTCCCAAGTATTTTATTTTTTTGAGGCTGCTATGAATGGAATTATTTTTCCAGATTTCTTTCTTAGTGGATTCATGATTGGCATATAGAAAAGCTAGTGATTTGTTTAGATTGATTTTGTATCCTGCTACTTTGTAGAATTTTTTATCATCTCTAAATGTCTTTTAGTTGAGTTTTTTTGATCTTCTAAGTATAGGATCATGTCATCTACAAAGAGGGATAATTCAGTTCTTCTTTTCCTTTTCTTGTCTTACCGCTCTGGCTGGCATCTCAAGGACTATATTGAAAAGAAGTCTTGATGGTGGGTATCCTCGTCTTGCTCCCAATTTTAAAGGGAATTCCCAGTTTTTTCCCCATTCAGTATGATGTTGGCTTTGAGTTTCTTGTATATTGCCTTTATGATGTTGATGTAAGTTTCTTCTATTTCAATCTTCTGCAATATTTTTAACATAAATTGGTGTTGGATTTTGCCAAATGCTTTTTTAGCATCTATTGAGGTAATCATGTAATTTTTGTCCTTAGTTTTATTTATGCGGTAAGTAACATGTATCGATTTGCATATGTTGAACCAGCCTTGCATTCTCAGAATGAAACCACCTTGGTCCTGGTGTACAATCTTCTTGATATAGTGTTGAATGTGTTCACTAGTATTTTGTTTAGAATTTTTTCATCCATCTTCATCAAGGATATTGGTCTGTAGTTTTATTTTCTTTCTTCTTTTTTTTTTTTTTTTTTTTTTTTTTTTTTTTTTTTTTTTTTTTTTTTTTTTTTTTTTTTTTTTTTTTTTTTTTTTTTTTGCGGTACTGAGGATTGAACCCAGGAGGGGCATTCTCCCTCTGAGCTACACCCCCAGCCCTATTTTTTTATTTGTTATTTTGAAACAGGGTCTCACTAAGTTGTGGCGAGCCTCACTAGCTGTGGCTGGCCTTGAACCCAGATTCTCCCATCTCAGCCTCCCTATTACTGAGATTACAAGCGTGCGCCACCACACCCGGCTGTAGTTTTCTTTTCTTGAAGCACTTTATTCAGGTTTTGGCTTCATAGAATGAGTTGCCTCTTACTTTAATACAAGATTTCTTATGTTTAAATGTCTTGCTGTGACCAACCTAGTCTCAGCAAGGTGAGGCGTTTTAGAATATTGGGACTGAGCCCAAAAGAGAGAAAGAGCGTCCTCTCAGCAAGCTCCCCACCCCTCCCTCTGCAGCAGCCAGCCTGTTAGAGCTGTCTCCTGCAGTTACCTTCCCTCCAAGGCACACCTGCTTCCCCGACCCGGGCTCTAAGCAAAGTCCCCTCTGAAAAAGCAGCTCATTGCTGCATGGGGATCAGAAATGAAAGGAAGAGGAAAGTGGGCCGGCCCTGCCTCTCCTCCTCGTGTCTGTCAGTCATCTCTGCAAGAACGTGACCTTCTCTAAGCTTCCCTGGACACCAGACTCTGTGCAAGGGAGTCCCTGCGAGGGCGCAGCCTGCCCGGTGGTTTCTGGTAGTTTTCTTTGGGAGCAGGCACAGCATTTGCTTAGCCCTGCGGACCGTGTTGCAGACAGGACTCAGGAAGCCACTCTCAGGAAACTTGTCCCTGTACAGCCCAGGGGCTCCTTACTGGTGTCCCCTCCGACCCATCAAGGAGGGGAGCCCATCCACTTTTGCAGAAAGCAGACTATTCATCTCTATCTATGCAACTTTGGCAACAGAGACTAGGAGCCGAGTGGCCAGACAGTACAGGTACCTTAGCACCAAGAGGGTGACAGACACAGCCTCGCTGTCAGAGATGGCACCTGGGTGTGACTGGAGGGGGCACCCACGTCACCCCCAGACAGGTAGGACCCTGCACAGGCCCCTCCATCACCCACCTCCTCCACAGTCCCATCCCCATGAGGATGGTGGCACCAGTGCAGGGTGGAGAAGCACCGACACAAGGACAGGAGCGGTCCTTACCTTCGCCTTCCCTGGAGGAGCAGGCGGGAGCCTCCTGGCCTGGGTAGTTTTGTCCTCTGAAGTTGTGTCCTTGCAAACCCGGCCGCCCGGAGCACGCCTCTGACCAACCCCCAAAGCACTATTACCCTTGTGGTCATTGTCAACCAAGACAGCGTTGTTACAAAGGAAACCTTGCTGCCTGGGCCTCTGGTCCGCTCCCTGCTGCTCCACACAGAGAGGAAGGGGTCCTCCTGCAGCCAGTGTGGGCAAGAACGCCGTCTGCAACCAGCAGTCCCACTAGAATCCCAACTCTTCCACTCACTAGTGGGGAGGAGGGGTTGCCTCAGTTGCCCTTTCTGTAAAGTGAGACAATAGCAATGCTGAAGGATTAAGTGAGTCAACCTTAATGAAATGCTCAGAGTGGCTCCTGGCTCGCCACAAGCACTGTTTGCAGGTTTATCGGATCCTTGATTGTAACTCTGGAAACAGCACTGGCCCATGGGCCAGCAGAGGGTCCTGAGCAGCCTCAGGTGGTGGTTTCCACCCAGTCTACACCTGCATTCTCCTGCAATTGTAGCAACAGATCCAATCTGCCCGCAATCGGGGAGCTCGTGTCCACCGCCTGGGTGTCGGGGAAGGCGTGGGCTGACTCTCGGTCTGACGTAGCAGCAGGCAGCAGCTTCCGAGCTGCAAAGCAGCCCGTGTTTTCTCCAAGCCCCAGCAGGTCTCTTCCTGGTGAATTATTTCTACTTCATAAGCACAGAGGTGAGGAACAGGGAAGCGTCTGCAATGACAGAAGTATCTAGGACAGCTGCAGTTTTGAGCTTGGAGCCGGCCTGCGTGTGTGGATCTGCAGAAGCAGCTCGGATCGCTGGCCAGGCTGGGGCGAGGCTCGGCCACAGGGTGCCCAGGTGCATGGTGCACGGTACATGGTGCAGGGGAATTAGAGTGAAGTCCCACTCAACTAAAACAAGATCGGTGGACACACAGCAAACGCCCCGCTGTGCTGTGACAGGTGTTCTGATGTATGAAGGACCAGGAACTCATCGCCTGATGCCTGGGTTCAAGTCCAGCTCAGCCTGTTCTTGGGAACAGGGAGAGAGTCATGAGGCCAGAACCTCGGGGAAGCAGAGATTCGCCTAAGCACTTCTACCCTGGTTCTGGCCAGCACCCACCATGACGTGCGGCCATTGCATCCTGCCCCCAGCCCCGTGAGGGGCCTCCCTGGCAGAGGGACAGGACAGTGGCTCAGTCATCTCAAGCAACAACCAGTGACCCCAAAGTCTGTGTGGCTTCAGCCAGGAGGCCTCACGCCACCCTCGAGTGTGCCCGGCACCCACAGCATCTCCTGTGTGAGTCCTGGTCCCCTAAGCAGGGGACATCCTGGGAGACCCCACACACATCCTAGGGGAAGCCATGAGGGACCTGAGGCAGGCTGTACATGCCTGGGCCTTGGGAGGGAGACGGGGCAGGAAGCGAGGGGGAAGAGTCCTCACCCTGTGCTGTGCTAGGGAACTGAGCCAACGTCTCCCTCAGTGGTGCCCTGTACGCCAGGAACACAGGCCACCAAGCAGGGCCTTGACACAACGGCAGCAGTGGGTTCCTGAGCTCGCCAGGGGCCACAGGTCAGCCACACTCCGCCTGACTGCCGTTTAGTTCTGGAACATTCTCTCCCCCAGACAAAATCCTGTGTCCACTAGCACACCCACCTAGGAGTCTGCACTCATCCTGCGTAAACCCTGGGGCAGGCCAGGGACCGTCCACCACCCGTGGGCGACGCAGGCGGAGTGAACTGGCTTCCCCAGTCATGGAGCGCCGGAGTCTTGGCCCGAGTGCTGAGAAGGCTCTGTCGAGCAGAAGGTAGCAGGAATATGGGGACACAGCGTGGCCTGTTCCAGGGAGATGTCAGTCCAGGGTGGCAGTCATGCCAGCAAAGCAGGGACCCTCTGAGGGAGCAGGGCACAGATCACCCCAACGAGGAAAGACGGCCTTGGAGGTGGACAGCGAGGTGCCCATCACGGAGAAGGTGGGCACCGCTCTTGTGGGTTGCTATAGCATCCAGTGCAGGCGTCCAGAACAGGTACCAAATGATTAGGATGTTAGTGAGTGCCCTCATAAGAATGGTTCTGCGGCCCCAGACCCAAGCTGCGTCTTCAGGGTCTTAGCATAGACCTGGACCTTGGCAGGTCATCACGAAATACCTAAAGACGAGGGTGAACTGGGGTAACATAGGGTGCAGGTGTCTGGTAAGCATCCACTGGTTCTGGTGTTGGCTGACCACTTCGAAGCTCTCCAGCCCAACTCCAGGACACACAGCCACTTTGTGGACATGGAGGCCCCCGGGAGCACCCCTAAACCCTGCAGCTGGCCCTGAGTCACATCCTCCAAAGCTGAGAGGGAAGGGAGGGCGCCAGCCTGGAGCTGGGGACGCCGGTGCCCCGTCCACTGCAGCGCCACATGAGGCTCACAAGACCTGGTGACTGGGCAGCCCCGCCCTCCAATAGCCCATCTCTGGGGAGTCCCACCCCCGGCTCTGCCGCCACCCCTAGGGGCTCCCAAGCCACCTGCCTGGTGATTAGCGTCCGCTAATGAGAGGTGTCCAATGCAGGCACTGTCAGCAACGCCGCTGAGAGAGATTGTGAAACGACACTTGGTAATTGAACCTCGGGGGACCTCAGCGCCACGTCGTCTGCTCCAAGGGCCCATTCCACTCTGTTAGAAGTTCAGGAGCCGCCTCCGCCATTGCCGAGGCCGAACGCCCCCCTCTCCTGAGGTCTGCTCCTCGGTGAGAAGAAACCATTAGCACCGCGCTCTCAGTCCTGCGCTGTATGGTGTTAGAAAAAGGGAGGACTTGAAAGGAGGAGGATGCTCACGAGAGAGGCAGGTTTGCAACCATGACAACAGACAAAAAGTCAGAGGTGGGAGGGGGACAGCGTGTTCAGCCAGCAGAGCATGGCGCAGACAGCCCGCCTCACCCCAGACACCGAGTCTCCAGCACCGGGGGCCGCCCGACCAGAGCTCTGCTGGGCCGGGGGGACTGGGCAAGGGACCCTCCAGGGAGAGGCCTGCTGCAGCTAGCTGCAAGTTCAGAGGCAGTCAGTGAACAGGGAGGGGAGCATGCACTGTCCACGCTGGGCTGAAAACAACTTGTAAAAGGTAATTCAGCCCGTGTATTTGGGTCAAAGCAAAGTCGGTACATACAACTTTTTTTTTTTTTTCAGTACTGGGGATTGAACTCAGGGGCATTCTACCTCCAAACTATACCCCCAGCCCTATTTTTCATTCTTTATTTTTGAAACAGGGTCTCCCTAAGTTGCAAAGGACCTCAGGAAGTAGCTGAGGCTGGCCGACAAACTTGCCATCCTCCTGTCTCAGCCTCCCAAATACTGGGATGACAAGTGTGTGCTACCACGCCTGATCATTTCCTTAAAAAATGATGAACTATGAGAAGCATCCACTTCCTGTTAGGGAGGCGTTAGCCAGGTGACAACTAAAATCTCTAGGCCAAACTAAAAAAGCAGCAGTTGGGAACCATGGACGCCCACGAGCCCCGGGAAGTAACAGGAGGATTGGAGCAGGAAATAAACACGAGGATGGGCAACACAGCAGCAAATTTCCTATTTTATTTCCTCCCATTCCCCCAGGTTAGACCCAGCAGCCCAAGTCTCAGAGCTGTTGAGCAAGTACAGC
The DNA here is from genome assembly GCA_004027655.1 of Graphiurus murinus. Classification (NCBI taxonomy): domain Eukaryota; kingdom Metazoa; phylum Chordata; class Mammalia; order Rodentia; family Gliridae; genus Graphiurus; species Graphiurus murinus. The sequence continues at coordinate 44,959 of PVLC010009804.1, forward strand.
CAGGAGAAACTGGCTGTGCTCAAAAGACCAGGGCCGCTTCCCGCTGTGGTCCCTCTGAAGCCCCTCTCCCCAAAAGCAAATCCCAACCCCACGGCAGCGACTTTGGCAGGAGCAGCACACCCAACCGAGGGAGGTACACAGCACACCAGGGGAACTGAACCCCAGCTTTCTGGACAGAGAACAGGAGGAGGGTGTAGGGGAGCAGAAGGTGCAGGAGAGATCGTGGCAAGGAGGAAGCACAGAAGCAATCGCTAGTCCTGCGTGGCGTGTATACCATGGACCCCAAAGAGAACCAGGTGGAAAGCTTACACTTGAGGAATTAATAAAGACTGCCACAGAGTCAGAATATATCTAAGTAGATACAATAGGACGCTTTCTCCTCTCAGATACCTTAAAACATGTATGGTTAAAATAAATATGTGTTATTAAAACATTGCTCTGCCAGGCAATGTTTGGCAGCACACACCTGTAATCCCAGTACTTGAGAGGCTGAGACAGGAGGATCGCAAATTCACGGCCAACCTCTGCAACTTAGCGAGTTCCTCTGCAATTTAGTAAAGCCCTTCAAAATGAAAAATGGGTCTGGGGGTGTAGCTCAGAGGTATAATGTCCCAGTACCACAAAAAAAAAAAAAAAAAAAAGAAAGAAGGAAAAAACCACTTCTCTGAGCTAGCTGTCAATACTTAGGAGGCTGAGACAGGCTCCAGACCAACCTCAGCAACTTAGTGAGACTTTCAGCAACCTAGCAAGACCCTGTTTCAAAACAAAATAAATAAATAAATAAATAAATAAAGCAAGCCGGGGGTAGCTCAGAGGTAAATGCTCCTGAGTTTAATCTGCAGTACTAAAAAAGAAAAGGAGCCGGGCATGGTGGTGCACGCTTGTAATTCCAGCATTTGGGAGGCTGAGACTGGAAGATCCAGGTTCATGGCCAGCCTCAGCTACCTAGTGAAGCACTCCGCAACTTAGTGAGACTCGGTTTCAAAATAAAGAATAAAAAATAGGGCTGGGGGTATAGCTCGGAGGTAGAATGCCCCTGAGTTCAATCCCCAGTACAGCAAAAAAAAAAAAAAAAAAGAAAAGAAAAAGAAAAAAGAAAAGGAAAAAAAATTGCTCTGTGGGAATCTAACGGTAATAAATAAGATAACCAAAAGATAAAAGGGCTTTATATGGCTGTAAGGTTTTTGTGTCCCTTGAAGTGGTAAAATATTAATTTTTAGTAAGCTTTGAAAAAAACAAGTATGTATATTATAATCCTAGGTCAACTAATTAAAAAATTATATGAGCGGACATAATTAAAAATCTAGTAAGTAGATTACAATATGATTCTAAATAAATATTTAAGTAACCCAAAAGAAGACAAGAAATAGAAACAGAAAAATAGAAGAAATAAACAACATAAATAATAAAATAGTAAAGCTAAATCCGACCATAACAATTATGTTAAATAAAATGGTCAAAAATGCTAACTAAAATACAGATACTGTAAAATTGCTTTTTTGAAAAAAGGATCTGATGATTTCTAAAAATCCACTTTAAATCATACTCATGAGCTGTAAAAAATCCAAGTGAGGTGGTACATGCCTGTAATCCTAGTACTTGGGTGGCTGAGACAGGAGAATCACAGGTTCAAAGCCAGCCTTAACAACTTAGCAAGGCTTTCATCAATTTAATGACACCTTGTTTCTAAATAAAAATAAAATAGGGTTTGAAATGTAGCTTGGAGGTAGAATGCCCCTGGGTTTAACCCCTAGCACCATCAAAAAATAAAAACACTAATCAAATGAAAGTTGGAGAGCCAGGCGTGGTGGTGCACACTTGTAATCCCAGCATTCGGGAGGCTGAGACCGGAGGATCCGGGTTCGTGGCCAGCCTCAGCTACCTAGTGAGGCACTCCGCAACTTAGTGAGACTCGGTTTCAAAATAAAGAATTTAAAAAAAAAAAATAGGGCTGGGGGTGTAGCGTGAAGGTAGAATGCCCCTGAGTTCAATCCCCAGTACTGAAAAAAAAAAAAGAAAGAAAGCTGGAGTGGCTATATTAATACCAGACAAAATAAAATTCAGAACAAGAAAGAGGACAACAAAATGAGGAAAATCATATGATCATAAAAGACTCCTTCACCAAGAAGACATAACAGTCCTAAATATATACGCACCTAACAACAAAGCTGCAAAGCTTATGAAGCAACAGCCTATTGAACTGAAAGGAGAAATAGACATATCCAAAATTTTATTTAGAGGCTTCAACACCTCCCTCAGTGATCAAAAAAACAACTAGATAAAAAGTCAGCAAGCCGGGCACACGCTTGCAATCCCAGCATTTGGGAGGCTGAGACCGGAGGATCCGGGTTCGCAGCCAGCCTCAGCTACCTAGTGAGGCATTGCGCAACTTAGTGAGACCTGGTTTCAAAATAAAGAATAAAAAATAGGGCTGGGGGTATAGCTCGAAGGTAGAACGCACCTAAGTTCAATCCCTAGTACTGCCAAAAAAAAAAAAAAAAAAAGTCAGCAAATATTTAAAAAAAAAACTTGAACAGCGTCACCAACCAAGTTGACTAAAGTGACATTTAGAGACCACTCCATCCAACGCCAAAGGAGTGCAAATGCTTCCCCTAATATACTTTTATATTGGTGCGTTGTAGTCTCACATCATAATGTAATTTAGAATGATAGGGACATAAATGCACACCGTACTTGGTGAGCCTCCCCCCCTTTCACCTCCCTCCCCACTCTCTCCCATCCCCCTTTCATGATATTGAGATTGGCATTGGTGATTTCACATATGTACCTCACCTCAATGGAAGTGTTTCCTTCATTAATTCTCCCTTCCCCCCACCACCTCTCCCCTCCTCCATCGCTCCACTGGGGTTTCTCCTCTTATTATTAAAGTCCCTCTTGTGTCTCAATGATGCAAAAGCTTTTAAAGAGCACATAGAACACTTGCCAAGGTAAGCCATATTCTGGACCATAAAACAGTCTTCACAAATTTAAAAAAATTGAAATTATATAACATGTTCTCTGATAATAATGGAATTAAACTAAAAATCAATAAATAGGTATCTAGAAAATATCTATAAACTTGGAAATTAAACAATGCAATTCAAAATAGATCATAGGTCAAAGAGGAAGTTTTAAAGAAAATCAGAAAATATTTTAATTAAATAAAAACTAAACTATAGCACATTAAAATATGTGGGATGCACCTCACATAGTGCTTAAAAGGAATCCTATGGCATTAAATGAATACATTAGATAAGAAAAGACACTCAAATTAATAACCTGGGCTTTCACTTTAAGAAACTAGAAAAATCAAAAATAAAACCAAAGCAAATAGAAAGGAGGAAAAAATACAGATAAGAGAAATCAATGATATCAAAAACAGAGAAACAATTCCAAGAAACAATAAAACCAAAAGCTGATCCTTTGAAGAGACCAATAAAATTGATAGAGCTGGACATGGTGGCATACACTTGTAATCCCAGTACTGGGAAGGCTGAGGCAGGAGGATCACAGGTTCGTGGCCAGCCTCAGCTACTTAGTGAGGCCCTCCACAACTTAGTGAGACCCTCCACAACTTAGTGAGATCCTGTTTCAAAATAAAGAATAAAAAATAGGGCTGGGAGCCGGGTGTGGTGGCGCACGCTTGTAATCCCAGCATTCGGGAGGCTGAGACCGAAGGATCCGGGTTCGCGGCCAGCCTCAGCTACCTAGTGAGGCACTCTGCAACTTAGTGAGACTCGGTTTCAAAATAAAGAATAAAAAATAGGGCTGGGGGTGTAGCTCGGAGGTAGAATGCCCCTGAGTTCAATCCCCAGTACCTCAAAAAAAAAAAAAAAAATAGGGCTGGGGATGTAGCTCGGAGATAGAATGCCCTTGAGTTCAATCTCCAGTATTGATAAATAAACTGATAAACTTCAAGCTATTCTTAATAAGAAAAAAAGAACAAAGATACAAATTAACATTCTTAGAAATTAAGGAGGCAACCTGGTTTCTCATGGAATGTAAAGCTAACACACCTGAAATCTCAGCAACTTAGGAGACTGAGGCAGGACGATCACAGGTTTGAGGCTAACCTGAGTAATTTAGCCAGACCCTGTCTCAAAAGAAAAAATAAAAAGGACTGGGAGTGTAGCTCAGTGGCAGAGCACCTGTAAGTTCAATCCCCAGTACCACAAAAAAAAAAAAAAAAAAGGAAAGAAAGCAAGAATGGAGTATCACTGTGGACTTCATAAGTCTCACATGACCAGCTCTATCTGTTCCTGAAAGTTGCGCCTTAATTCGGCGTGGGGAGGGAGGGCGAGCTCTGCACTTAGCAGAGTGGGCTTCTGCCGGTGTTCAATTTAGAGAACGTTTATTGCAATAACACACCCAGATATGTTTCTTCAAGGGTATTTGACAGGCAATCTCTAGAGGCCATCTTCCCACATCATTTTTTCCAGGAAAAAAAAAAAGAAACAAAGAAAGAAAACCATGGTATTTACATCTTCATTCTAGCAGAGGAAGATTTACTTTCTTAATAATGGAAACCCTGATGTGGCCGGGCTTGGCTGCTTGCTGGAGCTAACGTGCGTGTCTGCTGCAGCTCTCCGTCGGGGGAGGGCGTAATTGACAACTTGAAATTTACCATAGCGCAGCCGTGAAACATCTGGGAAGCTGGAGGAGTACGGGGTTTTATAGCCTTGAGGCTACTCGCAATTTGGTAAACATAAGATATGGATAATTTAAATGTTTAAGCATTTAATTACTAGTAAATGGAAGACGTTTTGTTTTATGTTGTGTAACTTATTCTTTCATAAGTTTTCATTTAAGCATCCGGTAACAGAAGCCAACTTTCTGTCTCGGAGCTTGCCTCTGCCGCCCTCTTTTCTACGAGGGCCACGCAGTCCACGCCCTGGGGAAACCTGGACGGGGTCCCGGCCAGGGCAGGGCTCTACCTCCACCTCCCACGCCCTGACCAAGACTCACCTGGCCCCCTCTGCCAGCCTGACAGCAGCACCCTTGGCCGCCTCTCTGGCTCCCTTCCGGTCAGGAGACTTCTTGTACTGCCTCCTTAAGTGACCACAGTGGTCCAGCCAAAGACCACGACGTAATGGAAATTGCAGAGTTGCTGCATCGTACAGAGCTGCAGGGCTAAAGGGAGGCTGGTCCTCCTCCCTGGGCATGGCGTCGGCCCTACCCTCTACCAATGGAGATATGAAGTCTAGTGACAATGTAAGGTTTTTTGTTTTTGCTTTTGTTTCTTTGTGTGTAGTACTGGGAATTGAACCCAGAAGCATTCTAACTTCGAGCTACACCCCCAGACGATTTTATTTCTTATTTGGAAACAGGATCTCATTAGATTGATGACAGTCTCACTACTTTCTGAGGCTGTCCTCGAACCTGCGATCCTCCTGTCTCAGCTTCCCAAATACAAGGATTACAGGCATGTACCACCACACCAGCTTGCAATGTAAGTTTTTGTTTTGTTTTGTTTTGTTTTGCAGTACTGGGGATTGAACCCAGGGGTATTCTACCTCCGAGCTACACCCCCAGCCCTATTATTTATTCTTTATTGTGAAACAGGGTCTCACTAAGTTGCAGAGGGCCTCACTAGGTAGCTGAGGCTGGCTGCGAACCTGCAATCCTCCTGTCTCGGCCTGCAATGTAGGTTTTTCAATGTCTTTATACAAACATCCACGGATATATAATCCAGAGATTTGCATCACACAAACTTTGCGGGCCCGCCTGGGACTGGCTGCCCCCCACCAGGCGCCATTAGCGCACCTCCCTGACCCAAGGCCCCGGCATGGCGGCTGCCTGCCAGCAGAGTGGTGCGAAGGAATTTCCTGGGGAAGAAGCAGAGCTTGGCCAACTCCGCACTTTAATATAATCACCAAAATTAACTGAGCCCGTCGTCGAAAACTAAAGGAAATGGGGTTCTGCCTCCCAACTATGGCCTCGCCATCCACCCCGGGGTGTCTGGTCATAGCTCTGTCCCGTGAGCTACTCTTAAACAGGTGCTCATGAAGCCAGGCGTGGTGGTGCACGCTTGTCATCCCAGTACTTGGGAGACTGAGACCGGAGGAGCCAGGTTCTCGGCCAGCCTCAGCTACTTAGTGAGGCCCTCTACAACTTAGTAAAACCCTGTTTCAAAATAAAAGGATAAAAAATAGGACTGGGGATGTAGCCCGGAGGTAGAATGCCCCTGAGTTCAATCCCCAGTACCGCAAAAAAAAAAAAAAAAAAAAAAAACAGGTGCTCCTGAGAACCAGCAGGTGCCAAGGCCCGGCGGGAGTTGCCTGCCAGGTGCCTGGGGTCATGGAAGCAGCTACTGTCCACCATCTGTCCTCTGCTCTCCAAGTCACTCACTGGAGGACCGCCCACTGAAGGCCCCAGGAGCCCGCCCACCCCAGGTCACCCGCCAGGAATCCTGGGAAGGACTCAAGCCCTTGCAATTCCCTGTGTGGCTGCCGGTGGCCTGTGGTTGGGATGGTTCAGAGAGGCTGGTGCACAGAGAACTAACGCTTGGCTTCACACACTCACTGCTGTGAAAGCATCAGCTCTGTCCAACCCCATAGAAGGGGGAGAGGCAGGTGGACCTCAGGAGCGGCATGCAAACACCCGCTCACAGGCCTTCACCACAGGGAAGGACTGAGGCCCGGCTATGACAGACAGGCTGTCAGTCAGGAGGGAGCTGACCCGTGGTGGTGACCCTGTGCAGAGGCCCCGAGAGCCCCAGCTGCCCATACCTGTGGCCGGGGAGCAGAGCCGGGCACACCCGGACCTGGAGAGCTTAGAGCACAGTCGCCCCCTCCCCGGACCCTCAGGAAGTGACTCAAATCTTCCAGAAATCACACCATACATACAGGAAGGAAAACAAGGAGCTGGAGGAATTGGAATGACATCAGAATTCTCAGGAGCAGCCGGGGGAGGCTGAAAGACAGGGAAGGTATACCTCCAGTGTCAACCTAGGATTTTCAACAAATAATTCAACAAACAGATGTTCAAGGCCTGACTTCCAGCTAGCACTACACCCAGCCCAACTGCCATTTGAATGTGACAGTAGAAGGAAGAGTTTGCACACACAGGGATCCAGCGCAGCAAAGAGGCAAAAGGACGTTCCAGAAGAAGGTGGTGGAGAAAGTGCCCAGACGGCAGCCATGTATCAGAGCAAGAGTCAAACCAGAGCAGGAAGCCTAAGATCACAGAAGGAATGTCTCAACCGGGTGAGAACACACCAAGCCTCTGAGGAGAGCTGAAAGGACCCAGATGCAAAGGGCCGGCTCCCCTCAGCAGGGAGAGGGCTGGGCCAGGAGCTGGGTTGCTGATGGGGCCGTGGAATCCTACGCACCTTTTCAAACAAGGACTCGTGGTGCTTTGATAATAACAATAATTATTTATTTATTTATTGCGGTACTGGGGATTGAACTCAGGGGCATTCTACCTCCGAGCTATACCCCCAGCCCTATTTTTTTTTTTTATTCTTTATTTTGAAACCGGGTCTCACTAAGTTGCAGAGTGCCTCACTAGGTAGCTGAGGCTGGCCAAGAACCCAGATCCTCCAGTCTCAACCTCCCGAATGCTGGGATTACAAGCGTGTGCCACCATGCCTGGCTCAACAATAAATATTAAATCACAAAGTCAGCCTGGTGTGGTGGCGCACACTTGTAATCCCAGTACTTGGGAGGCTGAGACAAGAGGATCTCAGATTTGCGGTCAGCCTCAGCTACTTAGTGAGGTCTTCTGCAACTTAGTGAGACCCTGTTTCAACATAAAGAATAAAAAATAGGACTGGGGGTATAGCT
>PVLC010009805.1:0-52819 GCA_004027655.1 Graphiurus murinus
AAAAAAAAAAAAAAAAAAAGAAACTCTCTGGAAAATTGGAGGCTAGGAAAAAACATATGTGGATATAGTATTTTTAATATGGTAATCTTTGAAATGCTCACTCTTCATTCTGAAGAAAAAAGAGTGAAAGAAAGAGATTAAAGGTTTGGGAACTACTAGAAAATTTTGTCATTTTTTAGGATTTTGACTATTTCTCAGGGAATATTAACTCATTAAATACTGAGGTGACTGTATGAAATGGAGTTCTACACCTCCCTGGTTCTTTTCATCTTACATTTTTTTTTTTTTTTGTGGAACTGGAAATTGAACCCAGGGATATTCTACATCTGAACTACATCCTCAGACTTCTTTCATTTTTTATTTTGAAACAGGGTCTCACTAAGTTGCTGAGGGTCTTGCTACATTGCTGAGGCTGGCCTTGATCTTGTGATCCTCCTATTTCAGCCTCCCAAATACTGGGGATTACAGGCATGCGCTACCATGCCCAGCCAATCTTATATCCTTTTTATAGCATGTTACCAGATATGCAATTTTTGGTAGGTCTAAGGAAAAGTTTCAGTTGCTGAAATGAAACTGGCAGTCATATATGTTGTTCTGATTTACAGTACTTATTAGCCAAACAGCACTTTAAACCTTTAAATGTAGTAACTCATTTAATCCTCAGAACAAGCCTGTGAGGTAGGGACTATTGTAACCCTATTTGGCAGGTGAGGAATCTGAGCCTTAGAGAGTCCATGGTGGAGAGAGCAGGCTATTTGGCTTCCATGTCTGGATTCTAACCGAGTACTCTAGAAGACAGACATTCATCTAATGTAGTGTCACCTTGAATATTCATGGACAGTTGATACTTGTTCTTATCACCCACCAAAGACTTACCTCATCCATCCATCCATCCATCCAACCATCCATCCATCCATCCATCCATCCACAAATGTCAATTTAACAATTTTCTAGGACCAATATTAAACATTGGGATATGAAAAAAGACCCTGTTACTACTTTTGAGGATTTTCAAAATCTAGTATAGAAGACAGATAAACAAATAGGGTGCTAGAGTATGACACATCTGACCCAGACATAGGAGGGTTCATTCATCCATTTATTATCTTATCAAAGTATACTGCTCATGGATGTCAGACACTGTAGACAGGTAGGTAGTTTCCCCCTCCCCACATCCTCAGTGGTTATAGTCTGGCTAGGGGAAATGGACATGAAAGGAGCATATTTCTTTTCAGTGTGATAATTATTCTGTTTATTCCCAAATATCAGCTAGGGTGTAGCATTTGTAAATGTCTAAGGCACAAGATGCATTTTAAAGGTACCAGGAGAATTAACAGCCTGTTCATGGAACTGTGTGGCTATTTATCCAGGCTGGAGAGTCCAGCTTTAGTAGAAGAAAGAGGTGGGTTTGGAGAGATCATTGGAAGGGGTTGGGAGTCAAGGGCATCATCTACCATTTCAGGGACTCTGGATGCTTTGAAGGCAGGATGGTACCTTCTGCCCAATAGTAAGGGTTCTGTTTCCTTCAAGCTCTCAGGGCCCTTTAGTTGTAAAGTAGAATACAACTGAAGAGCAACTTAAAATTAAGCAATGATAGGATAATGCAAGTTCTAGAAGATTGGCAATCAGTTATTTGATTTAGAATTTGTAGCTTTTTTTCTTATTGGAGATAGTCTGAAGAAGAGGGGTGTGTCTCTGTGTCAATTTCTGGGATATCAGTTCAGCAGTAAAGATATTAAAAGAGAAATGGGATTAAAATCAACAAATATCAAAATAATTTCTGGTTCTTTTATTGAGAGGATGATCACATGCAAAGTCACAATATGGCAACCATCCCAAATATAAACAATAATAAATGCTGGTGAGGATGTGGTAAATTAAGAACTCTTAAACACTGTTGTTGGGAATGTAAGTTAGTACAACCACTATGGAGATCAGTATGGAGGTTCCTCAAAAGACTAGAACTAAAACCACCATATGACCCAGCTATGCCACTACTCAGTATCTTTCCAAAAGAATTAAAATCAGAATACTGTAGTGATACATGTGTGTCAAGGTTATAATATGGAGCAATGAGATTTAAAGAATTTATGAGTGGGTATTTGAAATTTCTCTATAAGCCAGCAGTAAGAAATTTCAAAGCCACCAGATTTTGTACCTTTCAGAATTAAAAGGAATGTAGTGGAATTGGATAATAGGTTGTGGAACCTTTTATTCTTGGATCATTGGTTTAGATAGATCCCAGATTGGTAGTAACCAAAATTTATTTCAGTTTTATGTCTACTCAGAGACTGAAATGAAGTGGGTTAATAGGTATATTTTTGCCTTTTATGGAGGAAAGCCCTTATCACAGAAATTCCTAATGCTAACTGGCCTTCCTTGTATCTCCCCAGATACTATTTCCAGGGCAACTAGTCTGAGAGAGAGAGACACCTTTATGTCTGAGACATGCTTATTATTGTGTCAAACTGGGCATTGTACACAGAGTACCATTTAGAAGCATGAGTCTCATTTCAGTTTACTGTGAAATTCAGTGGATCAGAAAGTACCATATTCCAACTTAACATAGCTGATTAGAAAATTGCTAGTTATTTAAAACTGCCTAAGTGCTGGAGGAAGGGGTGGGCAGAGGTGGGGGCCTGTTTTTCTGACATGTAACCTTAACGTTCATTTTATCTTTTGTCTTGTGCTCTGTCTGAATGGTAAGTATGTACTGTAGGGTTCTGGGTATAAGGAGATCTTATACCACTTTGTATACACATACCTCGGCATAATGTGTGGCATACTGTAGGTTCAATAATTGTTGAAAGATGATACTGTCAGCATTGAACAGTTTGACTGTCCTCAAACCTCCTATAGGAATCAGGAATTTTGGAATAACATGTATAATATAGAAAAGAAAATTTTAGGATCAGATACTTATAGACTTAGAGAAATTCAAGACAAAGACATTTCTGTGCATTTGTTTTTTTTCACCCTCTATCAGCTCTAACAAGTCACTGCCTCTCTCTTACAGCTCTAAAAGTCATGAAAATGTGTCCATGTTATTGTTTTAAGATAAGAACTTACTAAAAGCAGTCCATCCAGCGTCAGTCCTTACTTGTTGAAGTCACCCTCCCTTTGTTTGGTTCATGAACCCATCTGTCCCGTCCTGCCCCTTCCTTGAACTCCGGTGGGGGTTGCAGGTCTTCCTTTTCATTTTTTGTTATACTGCCATGACCAGACTTTGCCCTTTCAATGAAAATCATTAATGAACTTTGCATTGCTATTACCTAATTTTAAAATAGATATTCAATTCTATTCCATTATCTATAAATCTGACATTAGGAAGATATCAAAAGATAATAAATGAAGGATGGGGTCATTGGCAGAAATGTATTGTTGAACAAGCTGACAGTTGTCATTCTTTTTTTACTTTAATTTTTTTTTTATAGAAAATGTACCTTCTGATAGAGAAAGTGATCCTAAATGTCTGTTTTCTATGAGTGTCTACCAGGCTTGACCCAAGTTATGTTTTGTTACTGTCTCCCTAATCCTGGCAGCTCAATGGGAACAGTGTGAAAAAATGTTAAAAAAAAAACAGGAGAATTAGGGTCTTACACCTAATAATAAGTTCATTCTTATTAATTTGCTCACTATTAGGTTCAGTCTTATTAATTTGTTTGAAACTCTTCTTCTAAAGTCAAGCATCCGTTCTAACTAGCAGAGTTAATAACATTTTTCTTCCTTAATAAAATATCCTTATGTGAACAATTTTGGGCATGCAGTGATGGCATTATAGAAGGAGCTATGGAAACATACTTCTGGGAGAGAAGTAAAAATTTCATGAGATGGAGGAGTTCATTGCCAACTATTATTTTTACAGGAGGAGAAAACTAGTGTCCCTAGGAAAAAGATATACAGGAAGATGGTTTCCTGATGCGAGGAACCATGCTCAATAGCAGAAAATAGAATTGCTCTTGAAATATATGTTAGGTCACTCACAATCTGTTTGAAACAATAGCAAAAAAGATGGCAGCATGAAGATGAAAAAGAGGAAGAGAGAAAAAAGATTGACCGTCAAAATGCTGCATACAAGAATAGTACCAAATGTCACAACTCTAAGAAGTCTTATTGTAAAATTACTTTTCCTATCTATTAGATTGCTCATCTCAAGTTCTTTGCAGTTGTCGCTTTGGGAAATGTCTCCCATCCAGACCCCCCAATGTAATTAACCACAACTGGGTAGAAACTGAGAATGTTTCCTACCTCAGAAAGTCACTGCTTTGGGGTCATATTTTAATTTTCATGTTTCTACTATAAGAAAGTGTCAGACACCAGTCTGGTAGTAGATGAGCCATTAGATCAACATTTCAAGAACTATGGAGTTCTGAAATTGGCATGCACTATTTATATCATTTGAAAAAAATGACATATTCATTCAACAGAGATGGAATGCAGATAGTTTCACTGAAATTGTGAGTGTGATAGAGGTTATGGACAAAAGATTTCCATGAAGTAACGAGCTGTTTTGGGGTAAAGATTAGGATTTCTAATGTTCTGCGCAAGAGTTGTTTTAGGACCCATGCAAAAGAATTAAGACTGGATTAATAAACAAATAGGAATTGTAACAGTAGAGATGGGTATCTTCAGAAAATAATGATGACAGAGTACTCAGTAATTTCTGAAAATAGTGATTTTTTTGGTCAAATAACTTAGATGTTTTCTTTTGGGGAGTTCACTTTCTTTTTTTATTTATTTTTAATTGATGCATTGTAATCATACATCTTTGTTAGGTACAAGTTAGTAAAGGCATACATGCACACATTTCTCATTTAATCTTTCCCCAATTCCCACTCCATTCCCTCCTCCTCAAGTTCAGTTTAATGATTGACTTTGATGTGTTCATGAAAGTATATCATGCTCATTAGGGTGTCTGTCCCCATTTCCCCCATCACCTTCCATTAAGTCAAATTCTTTGCTCACATAAGGATTCTCCTTCTTCATCTGGAGTCACTCTTATGTCCCATTTTCTCCCTAGCTTCCACATATTAGGGAGAGCATACAATTTTTAACTTTTTGTGATTGACTAATCTCACTTAACATAATGTTTGCCAGTTCATTCCATTTCCCTGCAAATAACATGAGTTCTTCTTTATAGCTGAGTAAAATTCCATTGTGTACATATCCCATAGTTTTGTAATCCATTCATCTGTTGATGGACATCTTGGCTGTTTCCATAGTTTGGCAATTTCAAATTGTGCCGCTATAAACATAGATACACATGTATCGGTCTGATAGTTTGGTTTCCATTCTTTTGGGTAGATACCCAGAAGTGGTATTGCTGGATCATATGGTAGGTTCATTCCCATTGTCTGAGGATCCTGCATATTGTTTTCCAAAGTGGTTCCACTGATTTGCAATCCTATCAGCAATGTATTAAGGTTCCCACTTCTCCACACCCTCACCAGCATGTTGTTTGTGTTCTTGATGATTGCCATTCTGATTGGGGTTAGGTGAAATCTCAAGGTAGTTTTGATTTGCATCTCTCTGATTGCTAATAATGTAGAACATTTCCTCATACATTTATTGGCCATTTGTATTTCTTCTTTTGTGAAGTGTCTATTTAGATCCTTTGCCCATTTTTTTGATTGGGTTATTTGTTTTCTTAGCTGTGATTTTCTTGAGTTCTCTGTATATCCTAGATATTAGTCTTCTATCAGAAGAGTAGCTGGCAAAAATTTTCTCCCACTCTGTAGGCTCTCTGTTGAGGTTCTTGATAGTTTCCTTTGCTGTACAGAGACTGAAGATGTTTTCTTAAGGAAGTGAAGTTTGTGAGTAAAAGGTGCAGTAATTAAACTGAACATACCAACATGGAAAAATAATTTCACGATGACTCATTTAGTTGGCATCCTCAAGTAATGAGGTGCTCTGGATTAATTTTCCTGAGAGCAAGAAACACATTCCTTTAAGTGATTAAGCATTTTATCTGCATCAATCGTGGAAGAAAATATTTCCAAGATACATTATAAATTTCCCTGGGTTAGTAAATGTGCTTCATAATTTATAGGACTCCACAATTTATAGCATTTTTGTTTGGGAGTTTAAAGGAATGTTGGAAGATCTTGGGCAATAATGTTACCACATTGGTCTGCAGTGTTCTTATCTACAACATGAGTTTGGACTAGATGATCATGAAGGTTCCTTCTATCTCAGATGTTCTATAAGTATAGGACTAATGTTTTAAATTATACTGTGCATAGGAGACCCCCAGCATGTTTGTCAAATGTGTAGATACTCAGGTATCATCCTGGGAGTTCTCACTTGGTGGATTTGGAAGGAGGTATCTTTCTCATAAATCTTTATTATAGCCGGGCATGGTTGGCGCATGTTTGTAATACCAGTACTTGGGAGGCTGAGACAGGAGGATCAAAGGTTTACAGCCAGCCTCAGCTACTTAGTAAGGTCCTCTGCAACTTAGTAAGACCCTGCTCAAAAATAAAGAATAAAAAATAGGGCTAGGGGTGTAGCTAAGAGGTAGAATGCCCTTGGGTTCAATCCCTAGTACTGCAAACATAAATAAATAAATAAATAAATAAATTAAATAAGTAAGTAAATAAATAAATAAATAAAATTTTTATCATAAATGAGCACCCTCTGTCCTTTTTTTTTTTTTTTGCGGTACTGGGGATTGAACTCAGGGGGGTTATACCTCCGAGCTATACCCCCAGCCCTATTTTTTATTCTTTATTTTGAAACCGAGTCTCACTAGGTTGCGGAGTGCCTCACTAGGTAGCTGAGGCTGGCCACAAACCCGGATCCTGCGGTCTCAGCCTCCCGAATGCTGGGATTACAAGCGTGCGCCACCACGCCCGGCTCCACCCTCTGTCATTCTGATGAGCTCATTTAGAGAAACACCGTTCTCTTTTTACCCTTGCATGACAGATACTGTTTCTCTAGCTGGCTCAGCATTCTAGACAAGCTCATTGCTGACTGCCCTCTGTGATGCTAGGTAGTAGGAGGCTGATCAGACTCTAGCAGCCATGCTGTCATCATTTCTACTTCTTATGTTTTCTGCAGTATCACTTGTCACATCCTTAATTCCAGCTTCTGAGGGAAACCAGATCATCAGGCTTATCAAATCAGGTGCTCTGCATTTGTACATATGTAAGCCAGTGAGCACTAATCTCAGGCCTAGAAAGGGACAAGGGATGAAAGGACTTCCTATTTTTCTCCTGTAATCTGAATATACGTTTAGCAATGGACATTGAGTCCCTATTAGGAGAATTTTTTTTTTTTTAGTTCTTTTGACATGTTCCTTGTTGTCTTAAGAGTCAAGTTTTCTAAAAGTGCAACACCAGGGTAAGCGGCACATTAAAAATATCTTAATTCTCAGGGTAAGATTTGTAGTCAGAATTGTCCATGACTTCCGTTTATAAAAATTTGATTTTTAAAGATACTCTAAAACTTACCCTTAAAGTATATACATTTCAATCATTTTTTTAGTAAAATCTGTACATTTATGGAGTTTTACAACTATTACCATAATCTAATGATTAAAAATGTCCATTATCTCCCAAAAGAAACTTTGTGCCCACTTGATGTCAATCTCACTCCCACCCCTGGACCCATGTAACCAATAATTTACTTATTTCTCATCAGCTCATGTAAATAGAGGTCATACAGAATGTGGTCTTTGGTGTCTGGGTTCTTTTACTTAGCATATACTGTTTTTTTTATTTTTATTTTTTTTGCGGTGCTGGGGATTGAACTCAGGGGCATTCTACCTCTGAGCTACATCCCTAGCCATATTTTGTATTCTTTATTTTGAAATAGGGTCTCACTAAGTTGTGGAATGCCTCACTAGGTAGCTGAGGCTGGCCACAAACCCAGATTCTCCAGTCTCTGCCTCCCAAATGCTGGGATTACAAGCATGTGCCACCACGCCCAGCTAGCATATACTGTTTTTGAGGGCCATTCATAATATAGTAGGTATAAGATTGCCAAAGTACATTCTGTTGTGTGAATATACTACATTTTGTTTTCTAGTTGATGGACATTTGGATTTTCACTTTTTAGCTGTGTTGGATAATGTATGCAAAGTTTTGTGTAGAAATGTTTTAATTTATTTTGGGTAGTTACCTAGGAATAGAGTTGCTAGGTTAGAGAGAAATCCATGTTTCCAAGTGTACAGTTTAAAATGTTACAGCACCACTTGAAACACATAAGGGTTTCAGTTTTTTGGCATCTGCCCATACTTACTCTTAGATACAAGTCATTTACTAGATGTATAATTTTCAAATATTTTCTACAAGTGTCTGACTTGTCTTTTTACTTTATTAATGGTATCCTTTGAAATATGGTATTGTTTTATTTCAATGAGGCCCAGATTATAATTTTTTTCTTTTATCAGTATACTTGTGGTATTTTATTTAAGGGATCTTTAGCAAAATATCCATGGCTTCTGGCAGCTTACCAGAAGTGGCCAGTGGTATCATTATTTGGTGAATCATTTAAACAGATTGAAGTTTGATATTCAGAGTTTGTGACCTGAAGTTGCTCTAGTTAATACCTGCCAACAGTTTTTATAAAGTCTAGAAGATTATATAAAAGCCATGATGGACTCATTTACCACAATGCATGATGATATTCTTTTTACCTTTCTTTCTCTATCTTGTTTTCTACTACCAGCCGTTAAACAAGAATATAGTTCTTGACTTTGTTGTACTGTGGGATAGCATTGTGCCTTACTCTATTTTCAGTCTTGGGAGAAGGGCCCTTACTTGAGGCCCCCCACAGCTTTATCTTTTCCAGGTTTTAAAGTGTGGCATCAGGATAGCAGTTTTCAACTAGTCATGTCTCTATTAAAAGAAAAACAAAAGTTGCTGCCTCAGTTTTGTCATAAGAACATGCTGGTTGCAGTCTCTGCAGGCTAGTGGATGATACTTCTTTGATCTTAAATGGTTTGTGATCTCTTTTAGTTCTAGGGTTTTCCCCCCGCCACTGAGATGACCTGTAGAGCTGTGATCAGGTCCCAGCTTGAGGAATGCCTCATTTCCAGTTGGAGCTTTTGCTCTCCAGAGCCTAGAAAGCATCTCTTTACAACACATGCATCATAAGCTCAAATACAGTATTTATCTCATACCATTCTGTATAAGATGTATTATTCCTAAAAGTAATGGCAACACCTCACAATTGAAAAAGTGAGTTATAGTTGACAAAATGCTCTCATGAATTTGATCACTTTTGATTCTCAATTATCTGTGAAGAATTATTTCTCATTTATGGAGGTGGAAAATGACTTGTCAGAAGTCATTTATTTCCAAATATAGGACGTCTGACGTCAAATTTGGTTCCTGCCTGCTCTATAGCACCATGCTTCCTCTCCAAAGTAATAAAACTGAATTTTCATAATTTTAAGAAAGTGAGGTATGTCATAGTATATTAGACCTATGACTAATCTATAAGCAGTCATTTACATTTTGAAGGAAATCTATTAACAATGCATTCATTTTCCAGGGCTTATTTCCCTCTAAAGCCTCCATTTCTGTGTGTGTGTGTGTGTGTGTGTGTGTGTGTGTGTGTGTGTTTTACTGGGGCATTCTACCTCTGAACTATAACCCCCTAACCCTATTTTATTTTTTAAAATTTTGAAATGGAATCTAAGTTGCTGAGGATGGCCTAGAACCTATGATTCTCCTCTCTCAGCCGCCAAAATTCTAGGATTATAGCTGTGTGCCACCACTCCCAGCTTCAAGCCTCCATTTCTGAAAATAATATAAAGCATTTGTTTCCTGTGTGAGAAATTCTAGGACTGGGATTGTAGGTGGGTGAAGTTTGTGGTGTGTAGTTAGTAGGGAGATTCTGAGCAGGGAAATAACCTGTTGCCACTAAATGTATACTGTATGTTCAAAGCTGGTTTGAACAGTTTTAAGTTGTCTGAGGTCCCCAAAAGACTACTTGCCTCCTGGGGAGGAAAAGACCCAATAATATTTCCATGCTAGCCTAGCTTGCCTCTAGTTTTTCTGTTTCTTTTTTCTTTCCTCCATGGCAACTTTCTTCACAACAATGTCCTCCTATCAGGGACTTGGAGGCTGTTCTTAACGTAGACTCTTCCTCTTTTCATCACCTGTAGTTTAGACCATTTAATGTAAGAAAGTGGCTCTCAATGTGTAAACCACTTATCCATAGCATCAGCTCCACACAGATCTTATTAATCAGAAATGTTGGGGTGGGGGAGGGTAGGCCCAGTAATCTGTGTTTGACATCCCTTTTCATACCTTCTGGGAAACTTGATGTGTGCTCACTTATTTTTTTTTGGATGGTACTGGAGATTGAACCCAGGGGTGTTCTACCTCTGAGCTACACCCTTAGCCCTATTTTATTTTTTATTTTGAAACAGAGGTTTGCTAAGTTGCTGAGGGTCTCCCTAAGGTCTTGAGGCTTGTCTCAAACCTGTGATCTCCTGTTTCAGCTTCCCAAATACTGGAATTACAGGCATGCGCCTCCAAGCCTAGTTGCATGTTCACATTTAGGAGTTAATGGTGTAATGTTTACAAGCAAGGATTCTAAGTCAGCAGGCTGGTTTTATGTTTTTAGATGTGCCATTTAAATAGCTGCTACTTGTTGTCATCCATTTATCTATAACTTTGGGGGAAATTCCTTTCGTCTCTAATTTCTTATTCTGGAAATTTGTGGATAAACGGTAATTACTTCTGTTGGAAATTGTGAAGACTAAATGAGGTAACGTGTATATATAAAGCACCTGGAGACATATCTGGCATAGGGTGTGAGTAGGTGTTTTCATGGTTGGTACAAGGCTCTTACTTATTTTTACCTGCTTACAGGCAGGTAACCTTCCATTACTTATCCTTGGCAGGTTGGCATTTCACTACTCATTTATAAAACCAAACATTTGCTCTGTGCTCCATTTTCAAGAGTATGAAATGAGATTACTTTTCACATTGGAATCCCTAGATGAACTAAGTTTGCAATTTTGCTTAGGTGTTTCTTTTGTTTTCTGCCACCAAGCCAGTTTTCTATCTGGGCCAGAATATCCCTTTTGATAGTGAGTTAATATTTAAAGTTTTAAGAATGTTGTGGGAAGGCATGTTGGAATTTTAAATAAACATAATTTCCTGCCTGCTATGGTTTGAATGTACCCCTCAGAAGTTTGTCTTGGAAACTTCATCTATGAATTCATATGCTGATGGTACCTGGAGGTGAGGCCTTTGGAAGATAATTACAGTTAAATTAAGCCATGAGGGTGGGTCCCTCATTATGGGATTCCTGGCTTAATCAGAAGAGGTAGAAAAACCCAAGCTTACACTCCTGCCCTCTCACCATGTGTGGTGCAGTAAGAAGGCCCTTAGCAGATGCTGCTGCATGGCTTTGGGCTTCTCAGCCTCCAGAACTGTGAGAAATAAATGTCTTTGCTTTATAAATTACCCAGTCTCAGGTAATCTATTGTGGCAACATAAAACAGAGTAAGACAGTGCCTCAATATACTTACCATTTCAAAAAAACTTCAGATGTTTTATATGTATCTGTGTCTGTATAGAGGTATAAAATTTGTGGATACTAATATAGATATTGCTAGATCCTGCAGCTATTTCTGTGACTTTTCTCCTATGAGATTGTTAGTCAACTTTGTGTTGCTGTGACCAAAATACCTGATGAGAACAATTTAGAGAAGGAAAGAGTTGTTTTTTTTTTTTTTTTTTTTTTTTATGCACATAACATTATTTGGTTTATTTCCTTCTCCATACCTCCCCTTTCCCTCCCCTTCTTCCTCTCTGTACATGACAGTGAAATTGATAGTGATATATTCATATATGCACATAACATTATTTGGTTTGTTTCTCCTTCACTAGAACTTTACCCACCAAAGATGAGGGCATTTCATTCAAAGCACTAAATGAGAATTGTGTGCAAATATGTTGTTAACAATTTGTACTTAACAAAGATGTACGCTATATTGCACGAATTACTACAATAAAAATTAAAAAATTAAAAAAAAAATAAAACCATAAAAAAAAAAATAAGGAATGGAATTTAGAATTATAAGCAAGATTTGTAAATATCTTAGAATAAAGGCTCTTTGCTACCCACTGTGTACTAGAACTGCCTGGAGAACAGTCGCCCTTCACTGAATCTCACACCTTGGTGGCCTGAAAGAGTTGTTTTGGCTCAGTTTCAGAGGATTCAGTCCATGGGGGCCTGGCTCCACTGCTCTGGTTCTGAGGTGAGGCAGAGCATCATGGAGGAAGGGTGTGATGGAGGATGGCTGCTCAGCTCAGGGCCGCCAGGAGGTGGAAAGAGAGGAAGGGGGCAGAAGAAGATAAGCCATTTGAGGGTGCCCCAGGGTCCTCCTTCCTCCAACTAGGTCTTATCTTCCCGTTGTCCATTTAGCTCTCAGTGGATTATTCCATTGACGAGATCAGAGCCCTCAGGATCCGAGCACTTCCCAACAGCCCACCTCTGAACACTGCTGCACTGGGGATACACAGGCCTTAAGGAGACCTTCCAGATCCAAACTGTAACAGAAATTATGCTTGCTTCACTGTCAGAGCCTATTGTTTGTAAGAAATTGCATCAGTGTACACTATACTTCCAACAAATCTTGGTGAAATTGTAGGTTACTAAGTCTTTCTCAGCATTGTTGTAGGAGCCAGTCCTCTGGCTGTTTGTATGATTCTTCATGTGACTTGTCTGTATTTTCACAGTTTTTCTTCTAATCACCTAGACTTCTGGCTGGGTATCATTCCAGCCTGGACTTTGTCACTTAGGCCTAGAATATCCCTTGCAGTTATCTTTCTCAGACTTGTCATATTTGGATTGCTTATATTAGAAGAGAATTTGTATCCAAACATCTTCCATAAATATGTGTTAGCAATTATATTTATTCTCTTTCCTATATTTTATTTATCCATATACTCATTTTTGTAATTCCATCTGATTCTTTGGCTGGTTTTCTGTCAGTGATAAATTACAAGAAAAAATACATCCAAAAAAATTCCTCAAACCCAATGTCAAAAAACCCTTTTAACTTGTTACATATTTATTTATATATATAGCAACTTTTAAACTATTCAAAACTATTTATGAATTTTCTGATCCTACTAACTCTCAGGGCAATGTTTTTCTAATACTTCTTTGTTTTTGCCTGATACATGGTCCATGGTTAAGTTGGCATAGAAAGTGCTATTATATACTTATGTGTACTTTTTCTGTGCCACTCCTTGCCCTCCCCCTGAAATGATTTAGTAATTCGTAATTCACAGTAGTATTCGAAAAGTCTAGAGATGTCTTGTGTAAAGAAACCAGATTAACTTTGTTTGACCTATTTTTACTTTCACATGAATAGTTATTAACAACTCATGAACTAATGTTCTGTTGTGGTCACTGAATTTAAGATTTCTTTTACTCTTGTTTGGTTTGTCTTCATATTATATATGGATGTAAATATATATTTGCTCTTTATTTCATTTTCCAATTTATACTTATTTTTGCTCTAAGAGATCTAAATATTTAATAATATTTTTAAAACCACAATAACAGCTTTTTTATGCATAATTTCCGTATTTATTTTTTGACATGTCTGTATGATCCATGTTGAACATCTCTAATGACATTTACTTTCAAGAAAGATTTTTATACTCATTACTCATCTTTCTATATTTTACATAGATTGAAAGTTATTTTTAAACTTTTATTGGTGCAATGTAATTATGCATCATAGCGACATCAAAGTGACACCTTCATAGGTGCACACATCATGTGGTGTGTTTTTCTATAGTTATTTTGATATTTTTTCAAGAATACTGCTGTAGTCATTAAAATGCTTTCAACTGTTTTTGTTATTTAATAGTTCATGTGAGTTTTTAAGCTTTATTGCTTCTAATAGGGAATAAGTAACTAAAGTTATATCTTAACATTTACATTTCCCAGTTAATCTGTCAGGAGATTAGTTTTTTAAAAATTTTGTATCAGAACTTTCTGTGCCCCTAAAATACTTGTTATCTTTACACTTGCTCTTTCTTCTGCTTGCAGGTCCCTGCCCCAGACATCTAGATGTCTCTTTCCCCACCTTCCTCAGTCTCCTCTCTATTGTCATCTTTTTAGTGAGGCTCATTATTGCTGCCACATTTAATTGTTTTCAGATGTCCTTCTAAGCATCTAAACATTCCACTGCATTTCTACCTATTCCCGTTTCCTACTTCACTTATTTTTTTGTGTTTATCAATATATAACATACTATATATTTTCTTTATTTCTTTTGTTTTCCCTTAAAAGAAAGTAAACTCCCTGAGGGCAAAGGCTTTTATCTGCCTTGTCACTGCCTAAACTCTACAACTCGATTGTCTAGGACAGTGCAACATATTTTAAGAATAAATATAATCTCAGTAAATGTGGAAAATGCATTCTATAACAGTCAAAATCCATTATGATACAAAATCAGCAAACTGTGATTAAAATGTATAAATATTGAACAATCTTAATATTTCTTTATCTTTTTTTGTGGTACTGGGGATTGAACACTGGAGCATTCTGCCTCTCCGCTACATTCCAGACCTATTTTATTTTGAAACAGATTCTTAGTAAGTTGCTCAGGGCCTTCCCAAGTTGTTGAGACTGGCCTTGAATGTGCAATCCTTCTGTCTCAGCCTCTGAAGGTCTGGGATTACAGGTATGTGCCACCACCCCTGCACAATCCTGGTATTTAATAGTGAAACACTAAAAGCATTCCTTCTTAAGATCAGAAACAAGATGAGATACCCTTCACAAGGGAACACTTCTATGTAGCATTATAGAGAAAAACAATGGAAGAAAAAGAAGAGTTTTTGGAGAGGAAGAAATAATGCTATCACTAATCATAGTAGGTATTTTGCTTTTATAGAACGCCCCCGACTAAATCTATGAAGAATAAGAATAAATAAGTTAGTAAAAATTAACTCAATATATAAGATCAGTTGAGATACATTCATTCATTGATGGATATCTCAGCGGGTTCAATAGTTTAGCAATTGTGAATTGTGCTGCTATAAGCATAGGTATGCATACATTACTCTCGTAGTCTGGTTTCCATTCTTTTGTGTAGATACCCAGGGGTGGTATTGCTGGGTCATATGGTAGCTTCATTCCCATTCTTCTGAGGATCCTCCCCATTGTTTTCCAAAGTGGTTGCACTAATTTGAAATCCCACCAACAGTAGATTAGAGTTCCTACTTCTCCACATGCTTACCAGCATTTGTTGCAGTTTGTGTTTTTAGTGATTGCCATTCTAATTGGGGTTCGGTGAAATCTCATGGTAGTTTTGATTTGCATCTCTCTGATTGCTAATGGTGTTGAGAACTTTTTCATACATTTATTGGGCATTTGTATGTCTTCTTCTGTGAAGTGTCTATTTAGTTCACTTGTCCATTTTCTCATTGGGTTATTTGGGTTTTTTTTTGGCGGTGAGTGTCTTGAGATTTTTGTATATTTTAGATATTAATCCTCTATCAGAAAAGTAGCTGGCAAAAACTTCTCCCATTCTGTTGGCTCTCTCTTGAGGTTCTTGATAATTTCCTTTGCTACTCAGAAGCTCTTCAATTTAATGCAATCCCACATATTGCTCCTCATTTTAATTACTTGTGCCTTTGGGGTCTTCTTGAGGAAATTTTTACCTGTGCCTATATGCTGAAGTGTTGGACCTATGCTCTCTTCAAGTAGCTGCATGGTTTCTGGTCTGATTTCCAGGTCTTTGATACATCTTGAATTGACTTCTATGCAAGGTGAGAGAGTGAAGTTTATTTCCATTTTTCTGTATATAATAAAGAGCTTTGCCAACACCATTTGTTGAAGAGGCTATCTTTTTTTCCAGTCTGTGTCTTTGACTTCTCTGTCAAAAATCAATTGGCTGTAAGTGTGTGGATTTGCTTCTGAGTCTTCTATTCTGCTCCATTGGTCTATGTGTCTGTTTTTGTGTCAATATCATGCTATTTTTTTTAATAACTATGGCTTTGTAGTATAGTTTGAAGTCAGGTATTATGCTGCCTCCTGAATGGTTCTTGTTGCTGAGAACTACTTTGGCTATTCTAGATTGTTTTGTTGTTCCAAATGAATTTGAGGACTGATTTTTGTATGTCTGTGAAAAGTGACCTTGGTAATTTAATGGATATCACACTGAATCTATAGATAACTTTTGGAAGAATGGCCATTTTGATATTTATTTTGCCTATCCAAGAGCTTGGGAAGTCTTTCTGTCTTCTAAGATCTTTAATTTCCTTTTTCAATGTTTTATAATTTTCCTTATATAGAAGTCTTTTACCTCCTTGGTTAGGTAAAAACCTAAACCTTCGATGAATGAAGAAGGCGACCTAACTGAGGGAAAAGGGATGGGGGAAGAGGGACACACCTAAATGGACATGATATACATACACAAACTTATCAAAGTCAATCACTATGCTGAGAAGGAGGGAAGGGAGAGGGAATATGGCGGGGACTATGGGAGGGCTAAATGAGTGCTGTGCACATGTATGCCTCTACCACCCTGAACTTCATCAACAAGTTTGATTACAATGCACCAATGAAATAAAAAAAATCAGTTGCATTCCTGCACTCTGCTATGAATATTTGGAAAAGGTAATAAAATAATGTTATAGTATTATCAAAAATATAAAACACCTAGAGATCACTTTAATAAAAGGCAAGACATTTATGGAGGAAATGATAAAACAAAATATTTAAGAAAAAAAAATGAATGGAGAAATCATTTATGAATAGGAAAATCTCAATCTATAGAAGATTTGATTTTCTCAAATTGTTTTGGAACTAAAACCACACTGAAATCAAACTTTCTCTACCTCTCTCTCCCCATGCAACATGTGAGCTGCTTCTTACTCTCAAATGAAGGAGGTAATGGGGAGTCTTCTACCTGGTATTAAAACTTACTATTATGAATTTATAGCAGTTAAGACAGTAGGGTACTATTTAGAAATAGAAAAGCAGGTGATTGGAAGAGAATATAGACCCTGAGAGCATACATTTATGGTCACATTCTTTTTAAAGACCTGGCTCTGGAGATAGAAAAAAGACTTTTCAATAAATGATATGATTACAATTGGTTATCTATGTGAAAAAGTATACTACTTCACATTATGTATAAAAAGTCAATTCAGGTTGTAAAGCAAATAAAAATGAGAGGAAAATATATGGGAAATTTTTTTTTTACCTTAGGTAAGAAAGAATTTAAAAACAAGATATATTTCCAAAGGGATTGAAAGCAGAGTATTATAGTATAAGCATATCCATGTTTATAACAGCACAATTCATAATAGCTAAATTATAGAACCAACCTAGGTGTACATCAACAGATGAATGAATTACAAAATTATGAGATATACATACAATGGAACTCAACTCAGCCTTAAAGAACAAAATTATGTCATTTTCAGGTAAATGAATAGACCTCGAGAGCATTATGTTGAGATTAGCTGGTCACAGAAAGTGAGGGTTATATGTTTTCACAGAAAGTGAAGGGTTATATGTTTTCTCTCATAGGGGAAGCTAAGGAGTAATTGGGATACCAAAGGGGCTTCAGATAATGGAGGAGACACTCCAGTGGAGCCAGGGAGGTGGTCTAGGGGTGGGTGGGGCAGAGGTGGAGAGGGAGAATTAATGAAAGAACCACTTCCATTGACATTATGTAAATATATGAGAATACCAATGCCAATCTCAACATCCTGTATGGGGAAGAGGGAATGGGGGGAAAGCTAGGGGAAAGCCCGCCAAAGCGCTGTGTGCACGTGTGTCACCAACACCATGAACTGCATTATGGATGTGAGACTATAGTGCACCAATAAAAGTATAAAAATAAAAGCAAGACATAGTAAGCATAAGTCATACAGGAAATGACTTAGTTTTACTGTGTTTCTTTCCACTATTATCAAAAGACACACATGAAAAAGTAACCCATCATGGGAGGAGATATTTATAATATATGTTACCAAATAAAGAATAAGTATCCAGAATAGTAAAGACCAATAGCAGAAAACAAAGGACTTGAATTTATCCCTCAGAAAGGGGAACACAAAAATGTACAAAAGTCATATTTGAAGAAATACAGTCTTAGTAATGAAAGAAACAAGTTTAAACTACTCTAACTTACAGTTTCTCAGCCAGCATATTGGGCATGCACAGTAAGCCAGGAAACTCACACGCTCACACCTACACTGCTGAAAAGAAAGTGCATGGTTACAACCAAATCAAAAAACTTTGCTTTATCTTGGCAGGCTGGAGATGCCCCCTTGACCCACTATTCCTTGTTCTGTCTGTGCTCTGGACAAACTTCTACATATTACCAGATAACCATAATATTCACAGAATAATTGTTTAAAATGTTCTTAGTAGCCCATTTTTTACAGCACTTTTAGGTTCATGGCTATTTCCTTACCATAGTGGTTATCATAGTGATATTCATGGCAACATTGACTAGAAAGTACATAGAGCTCCTTATGCACTTTCCCTACACACTCCTGATGTTGACGTCCTGCACCACAGTGGTGATTTGTTGCAGTCAGTGAACCCATCCTGATGTATCATCACTAAGTGTCCATAGATGACCTGAAGGTCCTTTCTTGGTGTTTTACATTCTAAGAGTATTGACACACATCTAATAGCATTATATCCATCATTGTAGTATCATATGAATAGTTTTGCTGACCTAGGATCCCATGTGCTCTGTGTGTTCATCCCCCCTTCTCCTGTAAATCCTGACAACCACTAATCATGTGTTTGTGTGTGTGTGTGGGGGGTATTCTATATCCAAGTACACCCCCAGCCTTATTTTATTTTGGAACAAGGTCTTTCTAAGTAGCTAAGAGTATTGTTAAGTTGCTGAGGCTGGTCTTGAACCTGTGATCTTCCTGTCTCAGCCTCCTACAAATCTTCTTAATGACTTCATAGTTTTGCCTTTTCAGAAAGTCATGGAGTGGGGCTCATACAGCACGTGACCTGTGCATATGGGCATCTTTCACTTGTATCTTGTATTTAAGCTTCCTTGCAGCACCGTATACCCACTAGCAATGGATGAGAGTCCTGTTGTTTCTTCCACACCCTTACCAGCATTTGGTAACATCAGTGTTCTGATATTTGTCATTCTAGTAGATAAAATAATTTTTATTAATTGGAGAAAAACAACACATTAAGGAAGTAACTTGGGTATTTATTAACATAATGACTTACAACATCCAGAGTTGCACATGTAAAAAAATGGCCATAAAACTATACACACATGTATATACACACCAATTTTGATTTGCTGGTTTTGATTTTGTACTATAATTAGGTAAGATTCAAGTGCTGCAAAACCCAGCTGAAAGGTACATGAGAGCTCCTTGTACTATGTCTCAAACTTTCCATATATCTATAGATTTCTCAAACTGAAAAGTAAAAAACAAAACAATTTGAGTGTTGTTTTCTCATAGATGAAATACTCTCCAGCTATGAAAGCAATGAACCATTGATAAAAACCACAGGATACTCTAAAAAATATATGGAGTAAAGAAAAGAAATTGCATAAAACAGATATAGTATGAAATTCAACACATAGGAGCTAAACAGTACATTATTCTGAGATACAACTGTGATAAAAATCCAGAAGAGCAAGTGAATAATAAGAAACAAAACTGAAGAGAATGCTTGCCTCTCGGGGACCTCACACTTTGCTGTTCTACCTCCAGAACACCTCCAGGAGCTTTATCAGGTCCTCATAATAGATGTTGGAGAAGAATTCCTTCTGGCTTATGACAGGTGGAATAGAAAAGGAACCACTTTGAAATATGTCAGAGTTTTCTATTCTTCTTAACTAGGCCTGACCTCGGGGAAACTATTTTGCTAGAGCCTAACCCACTGGGGTTTTGTTAGGGCCTAACTTACCTGGGGAGGTTTCTTACTAAACATGCCCTTACTGTGTATCTCTCAGTCATTTTGGTATCCACCTAAATGAGTTGAAAACTGTACATGAACCTACACACAGATGTTTATAGCAACTGAATTCATAATTGCTCAAACTTGGAAGCAACCAAGATATTCTTCAGTGGGTAAATGGGTAGATAAACTGTGGCACATCCAGGCAGTGGAATATTATTCAGTGCTAAGAAGAAAAGAACTGTCAAGGCTACAAGAAGACAGAGAAACCTTAGATGTACATTACTAAGGGAGAGAAGCCAATTTGGACAGGCTACATACCATTATAATTCCAACTGTATGGCATTCTGGAAAAGTCAAAACTGTGGTGTCCTTAAAAGGTCTAGTGATTGTCAAAGTTTAGTGGGGAAGGAGGGATGAATAGATAGAGGTGAAACTACATATTCTATCGAATTCTAAAACAAGGGACACATGTCACTGTACATTCCTCAGTACTCAGAATATCCAACACCAAAAGTGGACCTGGGTGTGAACTGTGGACTTTGGTGATAGTGCTGCGCAGGTGTGAGCTCATTGTTGGCAGCGAATGCACCACTGTGTCAGTAGCTAGTAAGGGAGACTGTGTGCGAGGCAGGGAAGGGTGTGTGAGAACTTGTGTACCACTCCCCGCTCAGTGCTGCTGCTAACCTAAAACTGCTCTAAGTTATAAAGTCTATGAGTTAAAAGCCCAAGCACCCCAAAGCCTGATCTTTAGTTTATTGAAAGAGTAGGCGAAGGCTGGAGTTCAGTGGAGTTAAACACTTTTGGTAGAGCACAGAAGCATAGGACATCCAGGAGAAGATTTGGTTCTGGTTTATGTTTTGATCCACCTGTTACTTTGGGTAAATTAGCACCTCAGGTTCTTGAAGGGTGGATCCCACACCAGCAGCATCAGTCCTCTTGGATATTTGTTAGAAATGTAAAATTCCAGACCTCATCCCAGACTTACTGAGGCTGAGAGGAACTGTTCTGGTTTGAAGATGTGAGTTGCCTCCAAGATTCATGTTAAGCTCACCCCCAGGGCAACAGTACTGAGATGTGGGGCGCATAGGAGGGGATTGAGCATTGAGGTCTCCATCTTCAGGGATGGAATTAGCACTTTATAAAAGGGGCAACTCGCATGGCTACCTTTGCTCTTCCATCTCTTTTGCCACGTGAGGACAGCAGTGAGGCCCATCTGTAAAGCAGGAAGCATCCATCACCAGACACTGATTTTGCTGGTGGCTCTATTCTAGACTTTCCAGGCTACAGATCTGTAATGAAGACCTTTCTTTTTTTTATAAATCAACCAGTTTTAGATATTTTGTCACAGCAGTAGGAAGAGACTGAGGCAGGGGCTCAGCAATCTATGCTTTAACACAAGCTTTCCAGGTGATTGTGATCCACATAGACTTTTGAGAACCACTATTAAGTTCATATTATCATTGTTAAAATTAGTAGATAAAACTAGATTGAGCCGAGCATGGTGGCACACACCTGTAATTCCAGTATTTGGGAGGCTGAGGCAGGAGGATAGCAGGTTTGAGGCCAGCCTCACAGTTTAGCTAGATGCTGTTTCAACATAAAAAGTGAAAATGGCTGGGGGTATAGTGCAAAGATAGAATGCCCCTGAGCTACATAGACAAAGAGCGGCACAGGGACAGGCCCTGTGGAGGGCTCAGAGACTCAAGCTTGCAGTGGGAGGGGCAACAGTGGAACTCCGTGACTGCACTGACAGAGCAAATAAGAATGCCTGAAACTGCTCGAAAATCTAATATAGTGAGCAGTCATTTAAAAGCCGAAAACATCCATGCAGATCCAAAAGGACTGCAGAGGCCAACTTGGCTCTGTAATTATGTACTTGCAGGGTTTATATTTTTGTTTTCTTTCTTTTTTTTTACTCTGTTTTTGTATTGTATTTTTTTGTTTTATTTATGTTTTTTGGATGGTTGGTTGCTTTGTTATTTGTTGCTCAGTTGTTGGCTCTCTTGCTCATCCCTTTACAAGCTTCCTTCCCTCTCTCCTATCTATATTCTTCTCCTCAACACTTTTTTCTCTTTCCTTTTTCCTCTGTCTCATATCAAAACCATTTCATACCACTACACCTAAATACTCTACATTGACTACCAGAATCCCCCCACATATCCAATATCTTTATCATATATCACCTTAACACACTCAGTCTTATTCCACTGGATCATACCTTCTATTTTATCCTATACTTGCATTCATCAATGTGGCTTCCCCCCCTTACCAACCTTCACCACTGAACACAACCTGTCCTTGTATATACCAGCAGACACCTCTAAATCCCTACTGTAGAGATTGGACGAGAGAGCTGAAATATGAGAAAGGACTGCCAAACACCAAGGATAAACTCACCTCAGCTGATAGAAGGAATATACAAACACATCTCACCTCAAAACCTAACAAAGCAGAGTCCACAAACTATTCTAGTCATGCCTTTGAGACAATTTACCATAACAGAGGCAACAAACAGACCTAGAAGTCAACACCTGAAACCCACCAAGGGCACCATTACAGTGGGAAGAAGAAGCCCTAGAGTAATTGTAACTCACTACAAGATACTATACACAGAAAATAAAAATAAGAAACATACAAATTGAAAGAAATCTTGCAAAAGCAAAGATGTAAACTTCAGAGCAAGGAAATTATGGGAAGGAAAAATAGCAAAGAAACAATGAACTACCACAATCCCACAATGACAGAACTCAACAACACAGAATGGCAGAGATTAACAGAAGAACAATTCAAGTCTTTAATAGTAGAAGTGATACAATATTTCCAAAAACAATGCAGGGAGAGCTAGAAAGAAATAAAGGAACAAATAAAGAATCTGACACTCTGAACAGGAATCATACAGAAGCCTTGAAGGAAGGGAAAGATGTGAAAGATGCAATAATTGAAGTGAAGGCATCAATACAAACTATAAACGTAGATTAGACGACATGGAAAATAGAATATCACTCTTAGAAGATGACCATTCCAAAAATGAATGGATAGTACATAATTTAGAAAAAAAAATTTTACAACATGATTGGACATCAACAAGATCTGGGCCAATTTTAAAAAGGCTAACCTAAAACTAATAGGCATAGAAGAGGGGTTAGAAGTTGAAACCATTGGAATCAACCATCTTTTCAAAGAAGTAATATCAGAATTTTCCAAACATAGAAAGAGAAGTTGACACACAACTCTAACTCACAGCTAAGAAAACAAATAACCCAAGCAAAAAATGGGCAAAGGATCTAAATAGACACTTCACAAAAGAAGAAATATAAATAGCCAATAAATGTATGAGGAAATGTTCAACATCATTAGCAATCAGAGAGATGCAAATCAAAACTACCTTGAGATTTCGCCTAACTCCAATTAGAATGGCAATCATCAAAAACATAACAACAAATGCTGGTGAGGGTGTGGAGAAGTGGGAACCTTAATACATTTTTGTTGGGATTACAGATTAGGAAAGCACTTTGGACAACAGTATGGAGAATCCTCATACAAATGGGAATGAACTACCATATGATCCAGCAATACCACTTCTGGGTATCTACCCAAAGAATGGAAACCAAACTATGAGACCAATGGATGTATATCTATGTTTATAGCCACACATTTCCCAATTGGCAAACTATGGAACCAGTCAAAATGTCCATCAACAGATAAATGGATTACAAAACTATGGGGTATGTACACAATGGAATTTTTTACTCAGCCATAAAGAAGAACAAAATCATGTCATCTGCAGAGAAATGGATGGAACTGGAAAACATTATACTAAGTGAGATTAGTCAGTCACAAAAAGTAAAAAATCATATGCTCTCCCTAATATGCGGAAATTAGGGAGAAAGTGGGACATAAGAGGGACTCTAGACTAAGAAGGAGAAACCTTAGATGAGTAAAGAAGATGAGTTAACTGAAGGTGATGGGGGGGCACCCTAATGCACATGATGCACTTTCACAGTCATATCGAAGTTAATCACTAAACTGAACTTGAGAAGGAGGGAGGGCGAGGGAGTGGGGCAGGAATTGGAGGAGTGTTAAATGAGAAATGTGTGCATGTATGCTGTTACCAGCTTGTACCTAAAAAAGATGTATGATTAAAATGCGTGCATAAAAATAAATATCCCCCCAAAAAACATTTTAGTGTCTATCTGCATCTGATACTTCATATTTTGCTATGTGTCCTATTATTAATGTCATAAAGTTTTAGAAAGAAGTACTTTTTATATAATGTGATTTTAATCTCAGTAAATTGTTAACATTTAAGTTTGATTTACTTTGTCATAATATTTTTAAAGGCTGTTTTGCTGAGTTTGTTATGTTTATATTTCTTTTTAGGAAAAGCCTTCAGGATATTCCTGCTTTTATCTACTTATGATATTAGGTCTTAGTACTTTCTTTTTGGAAAACAATGCTCCCCCCAAAAATAAAAACACCAAGTAAATATAAAAAACCCAACTAAACACAGAGAATACCTGGGGTGATAGAAAGAGAAGTTACATTGTGGGGAAAAAGTGCTCCAAAGGGAAGGGAAAAAAATGCCATTAGACTCGAGTGGGTTAGATTTTTTTTATTGACAAAGTTAAGCCTTTTGTGACTGACTGAACTAATGAAAGCTAGAAACAATAGTATGGCAGTGTGAGGCTCTCAGTGTCCTTGTAAACAAAACATGTCCTTAATCTCTGACTATAGAACTCTATGATTCTTCACATAGATCAGCTCTAATCATCCTTGATTTTACTTCTTTTAGAGAGAATATGCCCTACACATAAGTTACTAGGGTAATGGGTGTTTCAAATCAAAAGGTGGAGCTTCATAGTTTGGGTTGTATGTGCAGTAAAGTCTGAGATGGGTTTATTATACATGGTAGGTTTTGTATAGAATGTTACTGAGTACCCTTGAGCAAAAGATAATGGAAGAGACATAGTGGAACTAGGATTGGACTGAGGAATGAGTCAAAGTTCCCTTTGGCCAGCCAGAAAGGAGCTTTAGAGCTGAAATGACATGTTAGTATACATCCATTTCGGGCCAACAGAGCAGGTATTTATTTACACCACTCCATCAGTCAGTGGATGAGGCTGCTCCTCCCCCTTATTGGATGCAGCTTTCTTTGAGGCTCAGGCAATTCCACATCTTAATGGGATCATACCTGGGACTGTTCTCTGACAACATCTCAATGACTGGGCCAAGAAATTCTTTCTTGAAGATTTGTCCCAGTGGTATTTATCTCATGTTCACTGTCACATCTGTCACCATCTCTTTAACATTTACAGAAGCTTTCTAAAATATTTTTTGCATATGAAGCTAGTACAATTAGACTACACACAGATGTATATTCAATGCTTGATTGGTTAGATCCATTATTTTACAGCTTTAAGATTAGGGACCATGTATGTTGTAGGTTGAATGTTTTGTCCCTGCCTCCAATTCATAAGTGGAAATCTAGCTCTTTAGGTAGTAATATTAAAAGGTAGGGCTTCTAGAAGTTGATTAGATTATGAGGATGAAGCCCTCATGAATGAGTTTAGTGCCCTTGTGAAAAAGGCCTAAGGGAGTTTGTTGGCTTCTTCACCACATGAGGACACCATGAGAAAGATCCATCTTTGAGAAGATGCACCCTTACAGTGTTGCTGGCTCCTCCATTTTGTACTTCTCAGACTCCAGAACCATGAGAAGTAAAATTCTGCTTTCTACAGCTACCTGGCCTGTGATATTTTGTTACAGTATCCCAAATGGACTGCGTCAAAGTGACATTAAAATAATGAGGTACCATATGTATAATGAAAAGAAAATATGCATGCAATGTCATAGAACAAAAATAATAGGTTTCAGAACTGTACACACATATACACTGTGATTCTGGTTTTATTTACAGAGTTATACAAGTGTGTACAGTATACAGATACCTATTCCCCAAAGTTTTAACCTTCTGACTATTGGATTAGGGTATGCAAGAAAAGAATGGTTGTTTTGCTTTTTACTTTTTAGTATTGTTTGAAATTATAATGCATTCATTATAGATGTGGTAGTTTCCTTATTAGATGTGTTTTCTATTGTTGATATAACAAATTACCACAAATCTGGCTTAGAAAAACACACATTTGTTAGTTCGCAGTTCCAGAGGTCAGAAGTCTGAAATGGTTCTTATAGGGCTAAAATCAAGATATCAGCTCCATTCTGGAGCTCCTAGGAAAGCATCTGTTTTCTTGCCTTTTCCCACTTCTAGAGAGTACCAACATTTCTTGGCTTGTTCCCTCTGCCCCAGTCTTCAAAACCAACACAATTGCATCTTCAGATTTCTCTGACTTCTCTCTTCTGCCACATTCTTCCACTTACAGGGATCCTTGCAATTACATTGGGCCTGCCCAGGCAGTTCAGGATAATTTCCTTAAAGTCAAGTGATTAGAAATCTTAATCCTGGCTGAGTGTGGTGGCTCATACCTGTAATCCCAGTCCTTTGGAGGCTGAGACAGGAGGATAGCAGTTTTGAGGTCAGGCTCAGAAACTTGGCTGAGATACTCAACAATTTAGCAAGACCTTGTTTCAAAATAAAATGAGCTGGGGATATAATTCAGAGGTTGAATGCCCCAGGACCCCTTCCTCACCAAAAAAGAAATATTAATCCCATCTTCAATTTTACTTATTACTTTCCATGTAGAATAACGTATTAACAGGTTTCAGAGATTAGGACCTGAGTATCTTTAGTGACCATTATTCTTCCTACCACAACAGACAGGTAAAGCAACAGCCTTCTCACAACTTGTGTGCTAGTTGTTTCTACTTCCTGTGCAGGTCACACCAAAAAAATGAGAGGAAAACCAATGAGTAAATATTCCAATTTAGCATATCATTATTATTCTTTCATTTTAATAGCATTTATTTTTAGTGTACTTTTATTTGTACATTGTAATTATATATCACAGTGAGATTCAAAGTGATACAAACATATATGCACACAGCACTTATTGTGTTCAATGGTATTTTAATATTTAATAGTTCAATAAGAATTCATACAAGCAAAGCCACCTCATTTAGAAAAAAAAGTCAGATTAAATATCATCTATTCTTGCGCAGCATTTCCCTGTTGACCTCTACTAAAGACCTTATTGTGGAAATGTAATTATTGCTTTTCTTGTTTCCCTCCCACTTTTCTGGGAGATCCTTAAAGATGGGGGCCATGCTGTTTTTTTTCAATCTACCACCTTGTTCCTTAAATATTTACTATGTACCTATTACATGCCAACTAGTTTTTGGAACTTTTGGAGCATATCAATAGACAAACAAATGAAAAGTAATTAAAATTTCAATAATTTAGTGGGGGAAGATAGATTCTATACAGAGTGTGATGAATGGAAAAAACTGGAGCAGGTCAAGAGAGTTTGGGAGTACCAGTGGCAGAGACTGTTAGCAGAGGTTATCAGAGTATATTTCATTAGGAGGATGATATTTGAATACAGATTTGCAGGGGTTGAAGGAGTTAGTCACTGCTGTCAGAACAGTCTTCCTTAGAAGCATGATATTTGAGTAGGGCTTGGAGAATCTTAAGGAGTTAGTCTTGTATGTAACTGGGGAGATTTCATGGAAGGCAGTGGGCATACCCATTCTAATGTTCCTAAGGCAAGAAACTTCAAGACCATTCAGGGAAAAGCAGGAGAGAGTGTGTGGATGCCTTTGGCCACTATATTGAATATAGATTGAAGGGAGCTGAGGGTCAGAGCAGGGAGACAATCCTATGAAGTAATACAAAAAAGATGACCTGGCTTGGACTAGCATGGTAGCAGTGAGCATGAGATGAAGTCGTCAGAGTCCAGATCTGCTGTGCTTTGAAGATAAGGCCAGTCTGGTTTGATAGCTTCACTGTAGGATGCTGCAGAAAGAAGTATCAAGGAAGAGTTCAGGGCTTACAGCATGACTAACCAGGACAAACTTGCCATCAAATGAGGTAGAGAAAGTTGTGGGAGGGGCAGGTGTGGCAGAGATCTAAGTGAGATTCTGTAGGACATCTAACAGCAGATGGTAAGGAGGCAGTTTTCTATATGAATCTGGAGTTCAGGGAAGAGGTCTTCAGTGTAAATGTGAGAACCATTGGCATGTAATAGATGCTAAATAAACCAAGAGGTTATGCAAAACCACTAAAAGAGAAGGTGTAGATTGCTTAGGAATGAGATTGAGAACTCAGTTTTGGGGACACTTCAGAGTGAATGAGTAGAGTGAGTTATGGAAATTAGAGTAAAAATAGATACATTTTAAATCTTCTATAAATATTTTGCATATAAAATAATATTCATTTAATAAGTCAAAGTGTTTTTTCAGTACCATTAGTTCTTTTTAAACTTTATGATACTTTCTTTTCTTGGTACTGGGGATTGAACCAGCCTCCAAGCCACACCCTCAGCCCTGCTTACTTCTTTTATTTTGAAACAGGGTCTCACTAAGTTGCTTAGACTGGCCTCAAATCTGAAATCTTCCATCTCAATCTCTAATGTACTGGGATTACAGACGTGTGCCACCATGTCCAGCTTAATATTCATGATAATTCATATGCTATTGTGGTTAGCTCTTCAAGAAAATGCGTAAAAACATTCCTTCTCTGTAGAAACGAACCTAGAGTTTTGGATTGCTTATTTTTATGTTGTTTGTGAATCTACTTCAGAACAACAATACTAGGGATTTGGAACTTATTTTAAAATTCATCCCATAAATGTGTTCATATTTACCCTGTGAAATTATAGAAGAAATTTGAAAACCAACCTGATGATCAACCTTGACAGTTTTCATTTATATTCATTGATGATTTTCATTTTCATTAAAAATTCTAGTAGAAATTTTACCATTCATTATAGGCATAACTAGGTATTAAAAGTGATATGGAAATTGTATTGAATATAGAAAACTCAAGTATAAAAACATCAAGGATTTTATATTCTTGGTTGGAAAGTTAAAACAGGTAAATGTAGGTATAAATGATGTGGATAAGAAGGCATATAGTGATGTAATTGTAGCTGTTCAGCTCCTCTTCTATTTTGG
This sequence comes from Graphiurus murinus, assembly GCA_004027655.1. Taxonomy (NCBI): domain Eukaryota; kingdom Metazoa; phylum Chordata; class Mammalia; order Rodentia; family Gliridae; genus Graphiurus; species Graphiurus murinus. The sequence goes on from PVLC010009805.1 coordinate 28,963, forward strand.
GAAGGGATTTTTTCAGATTCAGAAAATAGGAATTTCTTTAAGCTTGAGTTTTGACAGAGTGGAAGAGGAAGAGAAAAGAAAACTCACAAACTTGGCTGCTTGACATGCACGAAGATTCTATGACCAGGACTTCTACTATGCTTGAATAATCATGCATGTATTTTAAAATGAGTTAAAATTTGCTTGTATTGGGCCTGACCTGTATGTAAGTAGATATCTCAGTGTGAGAAGGCATACTAGCTTTCCCCAGATTGAAGAGAGCCCTAGGTGGCAGAAGCAAGTAGTGAAATTCTGTTCAAAATGAACAGGAAACAGCATTTTAACAAGCTCATCTTAAGCCAGGAACCTGTTTTTTTCATGAGACTTTTAGGAGTCTTTGAAGATATAAACTGGATTGGATGACTACCCAAGGTCTATTAAAATATTTAAGCTCATGGAAGTTGTGTGTGACGTGAGTTACTGTGTCCTGTTTTTGTTTGTGACGTGGACCTTCAGAAAGGCCTCAGCTGTTCTCCAGGCCAAATTTTGTGGCACCCACCATTGGTGCTTCATGCTTTAGCTACCTCCCCATGTTTCTTTGCTTTGTTCAGGAACTTCCATGTTTTACCTCCTCTCTCACTGCAGAGCAATCCCAAATCTCTTATAAAACAGGAAATGGTTCATCCTCTTCAATGAGTTCTTGATGAGGTCCTTGATTTATGATATGTAAGTTCTGTAATTTTTGGACTTTGTATGGAAATGGTAAGTCTGGAAATCTTCCTTGGAATATAATTTTTCTCAAATTAATTTGGGAAAACACAAGGCATTAAAATTTACATTTTCAATTAAAACAGAGGAAGACGGTTTATAACAGGGGTATAGAAGTTGATGCTGTTATTTATTATGTCCTGGTTATAGATCCACATTTTGTAGCTATTTCTCTGAAACACAGTATAAAAAGAATGCCTCGTATGTAGCAACCCCCATAAAATGAGGCATATGCTGTTTTTAAGACTCACAAGGTTTTTCTGATGCTATGTTTACTCATAAACATGTTTATTATGGGTACTCTCTGAGGAAGGTGCTGTTTTCCTACAGAAATATTCTCTTGAACATATTAGCTTCTGCTTCCCCTTGTAGAAGAAACTAACTTTTTGGATACATTGGAGTTTATACTTTTAGTTATTAACAATACAGTTGGTGACTGATGTAAGTCTTTATGACTTATGGCTGTTCTGTCCCAAACTGCCCTACTTTCAGAGTACATATAGCATCACTCTGTATTTTGAGGTGGGGGTGGTGAGATTTAATGAAATATTTTGTGTCCTACCATAGTGATGCTTTATTTATAAATCATCTGTTCTTTGTCTTAAAGTGTCTGTGAATGCCAGAAACAGCATTGGAGGTGGTGGTTCATGTTCTTGTTTTGTCACTAACAGCTTTATGACTTAGGTCTCAACACTCCTCTGAGTATGGAAAATTGGAAAAATTGCTAAATTAAAACAAATTCATGAAATCCTTTTGATGTCACAGAATGTCATATCTACTACTGAGTACCCAAGTATGTATTAATTCTTTTAATGGAGAAGACTCATAAATGGCAAAAGAGAGAGACTGCTTTTGGAGAAGGCAGAATGAGATGAGCTGAAAGATACTAACCATGACTAGCTTCTCTTAAAGTGAAATTACTTGATAATTTCTTAGGAATAAAAATATGTGAAAATAAAGTTTCTTATAAACAAACTTTTTTAAAAGTTCAAATGTCCTTGAAGATAAAGGAGTAGAAAGTAGATTTTAGAGCTTGAAGATCTTGTTTTTTAAATCATTAACCAATAAATAAGGTAATAATTATTTAGGAAGAGTAATGTGATGATAAACTGTTGAAAAATAAGAATCTTAATAACATTGTGGAGTTGGAAGAAACTAATTGTTTGCTTTTATAGATAGCATTTATCTCATTGGTTAATCCCCTAACTGCAAAATGATAAAAATACTACTTGATTCATATTTATTTTAAGAATCAGAAGATAATTTATTCATTCAAAATATTTATTTTTTGAGTGCTTATTATGTGCTGTTCAGAGGATATATGCATACTAGAAAGAAGAGAATCCTGGCCTTATTAGATTTTACAGAATACCGGAAAGAGACTTTACCCAGTGATGACAGATGTGATGAGGACTCTCAGAGTGCTCACTCTATTGCACAGGACCCGATACTTAGGGAAGAAGAGAAATGGAACTGATATGTCTTCTGAATAAAGTACACCCATTATTTCACTGAAATATAAACACAGTTCTATAAACTGGGTCTAACTTTCACTTTCTATGGTGGAACAAAGTTGTGTTCTTGGAGGTTTGTGCTCCAATAATGCTTATTAAATAAGTCAGTGAATGAACTTGAGCCCAGAACAGTCAGGCAGTTTGTCCAAGGTCTTCAGCAAGATGGTGACAAAGCTGGGGTTAGACTTAGTCCTCTCTCTACCCCAAGCCTCCTTCCTTTAGACTGCACTGCCCTTCAGAGTGTGCATAGACATGAGTGTGCATGGTAAAAAGGAAGGGTACACAGTTTTATACATTCCACATTTGCTAATAGGAAAACCATTTCATACAATACAAAAATTTAGGAACTGTGAAGCCAGAGCTTCTAGTACAATCCATTTTAATTTATTTTTTAAGTGTTGAACTATTACATATATATTTTTATTAAGTGTGCATTGTAATCATACATCTTTGTTACATACAAGCTGATAAAAGCATATATGATGCACAGATTTCTCATGTAACCTCTTCCCCAATTCTCACCCCAATCCCTCGCACTCCCTCCTTCTCAAGTTCAGTTTCGTGATTGACTTTGATATATTTGTGAAAGTATATCATGTGCATTAGGGTGTCTCCCCATGCACTCCCCCATCATCCATCACCATCAATTAAGTCAACATCTTTGCTTATTGAGGGTTTTTCCTTTTTCATCTGGAGAACCTCTAATGCCCCATTTTCTCCCTAGCATCTGCATATTAGGGAGAACACATGTTCTTTTACTCTTTGTGACTGACTAGTCTCACTTAACATAATGTTTTCCAGTTCCATCCATTTCCCTGCAAATAACATGATTTTGTTCTTCTTTATGGCTGAGTAAAATTCCATTGGGTACATATCCCATAGTTTTGTAATCCATTCATCTGTCAATGGACATCTTAGCTGTTTCCATAGTTTGGCAATTGTGGATTGTGCAGCTATAAACATAGATACACATGTGTCAGTCTGATAGTTTGGTTTCCAATCTTTTGGGTAGGTACCCAGAAGTGGTATTGCTGGATCGTATGGTAGGTTCATTCCCATTCATCTGAGGATCCTCCATACTGTTTTCCAAAGTGGTTTCACTAATCTGCAATCCCACCAACAGTGCATTAGGGTTCCTACTTCTCCACACCCTCACCAGCATTTGTTGTTGTTTGTGTTTTCGATGATTGCCATTGTGATTGGAGTTAAGTGAAATCTCAAGGTAGTTTCGATTTGCATCTCTCTGATTGCTAATGATGTGGAACATTTCCTCATACATTTATTGGCCATTTTTATTTCTTCTTTTGTGAAGTGTCTATTTAGATCCTTTGCCCATTTTTTGATTGGGTTATTTGTTTTCTTAGAACAGAAGATGTGATAATGGACATCCTTGTCTTGTTCCTGTTTTTAGTGGGAACTCTTGCAGTTTTTCTCCATTTAATATGATATTGGCTGTAGGCCTATTGTATATTGCTTCTATGATGTTGAGGTATGTTCCTTCTATTCTGATTCTCTGCAGTGCTTTTAGCATGAATGGGTGTTGGGTCTTGTCAAATGCTTTTTCAGCATCAATTGAGATGATCATGTGATTTTTGTCTTTGATTCTGTTTATGTGGTGAATTACATGTATTGTTTTTCATATGTTGAACCAGCCTTGCATCCCTGGGATGAACCCGACTTGGTCAGGTTGTATAATTTTCTTGATCTGGTTTTGAATGCGCATTGCTAGTATCTTGTTTAGCAATTTTACTTCTAAGTTCATCAATGATATAGGCCTATAGTTTTCTTTTCTTGAGCTGCCTTTATTTGGTTTTGGTATTAATGTGATGTTGGCTTCATACAATGTATTTGAGAGGGTCCCATATCTTTCTTTTTCATGGAATAGTTTGAGGAGTATTGGAATTAGCTCTTCTATAAATGTTTTATGAAATTCACTTGGAAAACCATCTGGCCCTGGGCTTCTGTTTGATGGTAAACTCTTTATTGCTGTTTCTATCTCTTTGATTGCTATTGGTCGGTTTAAGTTTTCTATATCTTCTTGACTCAATTTAGGAAGGTTGTATGTGTCTAGAAATTTGTCAATTTCTTCTAAATTTTCCATTTTGTTGGAGTATAGTTTTCAAAATAGTTCTGATTATCCTCTTTATTTCCACAATGTCAGTGTTAATATCCCCCTTTTCATCTCTTATTTTGGTAATTTGGGTTGATTCTCTCTTTCTTTTGGTTAGATTGGCCACTGTTTTATCTATCTTGTTTATTTTTTCAAGAAACCAGCTTTTGGTTTTGTTGATTTTCTGTATTTTTTTATTCTCTATTTAATTAATTTCTGCTCTGATTTTCATAATTTCCTGTCTTCTACTAGCTTTGGGGTTAGACTGTTTTTATTTTTCGAGTGCTTTGAGCTGTGTCATTAGGTTATTTATTTGTTGATTTTCTGATCTTCTTATGTGGGCACTCAGTGCTATAAATTTTCCTCTTAGTACTGCCTTCAAAGTGTCCCAGAGGTTTTGATATGTTGTGTCTCTGCTTTCATTGGTTTATAGAAATTTTTTAATTTCTCCTCTTACTACTTCTATGAATCCATCCTCATTCAACAGTGTGATGTTCAGTCTCCATGTGTTTACATGGCTACTCTGGGGGGCTTCTTAGAGTTGATTTCTAGTTTCACTCCATTGTGGTCTGAAAAGATGCAGGGAATTATGTTATATTTTTTGAATTTGCCAGTGCTTGCTTTGTGGCCCAGAGTGTGGTCTATTTTGGAGAAGGTTCCATGTGCAGCTGAGAAAAATGTGAATTCAGCTGTAGTTGAGTGAAAGTCTATATGTGTCTAATAGGTCCATTTGGTTTATGGTATTCTTTAGGTCTGAAGTGTCTTTATTGACCTTTTGTTTAGAAAATTGGTCTAGTGATATAAAAGGAGTATTGAAGTCTCCAAGTATTAGTGTATTGGGATCTTTGTGTATCTTTATATCATATACAGTTTGTTTTATGAAAGTGGCTGCTCTTATGTTTGGGGCATAGATGTTGATAATTGTTATTTCCTCTTGCTGGATTGTTCATTTTACTAGTAAAAAATGACCTGCTTTGTCTCTTCTGATAAGCTTAGGCTCGAAGTCTAGTTTATCTGATATCATGGCTGCTATTCCTGCTTGTCTTCAAGTTCCCTTGGCATGGATTACCTTACTCCAGTCCTTCACCTTTAGTTCGTGGGAATCTTTGCTTGTAAGGTGTGTTTCTTGCGGGCAGCATATAGATAGATTCTGGGTTTTAATCCATTTTGCCACCTTGTGCCTTTTTATTGCGGGGGGATTGAGACCATTTATATGGAGTGTGATTATTGAGAGATGATTTTTAATTCCTAACATTTTGAATTTTGACTTCTGTTTTCAGTGGTGTTTATTCTTCTTTGCTTAGTTGTTTGCTTCCTGGAAATTATTGTTTTTCTGGTTCTGATGTTTCATTGTTAGTTCTTCTTTGTAGTTAATCTCTTTATTTTCTCTAGTGCTGTTTTGGAAGACATACATTCTTTCAGTTTCTGTTTGTCCTGGAAGATTTTTATATCCTCGTCAATTTTGAGAGAGAATTTTGCTGGGTAGGAGAATCTTGGCTGCAAGTTATTTTCTTTCAGAGTTTGGAATATGTTGCTCCAGCCCCTCCTGGCTTTCATGGCCTGATTTGGGAGGTCTGGAGTGATTCTAATTGGTTTGCCTCTAAATGTCACTTGGCCTTTTCCTTTTGTTGCCTTTAGAATTCTCTCCTTGGCCTCTACATTAGTCAACTTGATTACTATGTGGCGTGGTGAACCTCTTTTTGGTCTTGTCTTGAGGGAGTTCTGTATGTTTCCTGAACCTGTGTGTTGACTTCTCTTTCTATGTTTGGAAAATTCTCTGATATTACTTCTTTGAAAAGATTGTTTATTCCATTACTTTCAACTTCTAGTCTCTCTTCTCTGCCTATAATTCTTAGGTTAGCTCTTTTAAAATTGGCCCAGATCTCATCTATGTCCAATTCATACTGTCATATTTTTTTTCTAAATTATGTACAATGGATTCATTTTTGGAATGGTCATCTTCTAGGAGTGATATTCTATTTTCCATGTGGTCTAATCTACTCTTTACAGTTTGTATTGATGCCTTCACTTCAGTTATTGAATCTTTCACTTCCTTCAATGCTTCTCTTTGGTTCCTGTTCAGGGTGTCAGATTGTTTATTTGTTCCTTTATTTCTTTCCAACTCTCCCTGCATTCTTTCTGAAAATCTTGTATTGATTCTAGTATTAAAGATCTGAATTATTCTTCTGGTAATCTCTGCCATTCTGGGTTGGTGAGATCTGTTATTGATGAGTTGTTGTGGCTCATTGTTTGTTATTTTTCCTTCCCATGGTTCCCTTGTTCTTAAATTTATATCTTTTCTGCTCTTGCAAGCTTTCTTGCCCACTCTCTGCACTGGGGGTTTAGAGGTGTCCACTGGTATATACAGGGGTGCAATTTAACTTACAGATCCCTGATGCTCTGGTTCCAGTGGGAGGCATGATCTGGGGTGTCCTTGGCACAGACTTAAGATATTTGTCCCAGGTGTTCTTGATCGATGTTGATCCTGCTTGGGTATGCCCTCTGATTAGAGTGTGGAATTCTATAGTTGCTTCTTCCACTTCTGGTCATTGGGTGCCCAGGAGGTCATTGGAAGTCTTGGTGCTAATAGATGCTGCTTTTGGTGACTGGCAAGATGGCAGCTGGCAAGATGGTGGCCACCAGTTTGTGGTACACAGCAGTGGTGCCACTGCCGCACGCGCCAGCTCCTTTGTTTTCCCTAGGTTCTATTCAGCTAATTTTGTTGGTTTATTCACTTTTTTTTTTCTGCTTTGCTTTTCTTTCCTTCCGTCAAGAGGCTGCTTTTGTGGCAGTTTAGATTCAAGTTCTGCAGGGCAGTTGATTGCTGCTTCGGCTCTGGAGGGAGAGGTGAGCTGGGGTGGCCCCACGCATACGCTTACACTAGTCATCCTATATGTTCTGGTCACTATGGAAGGTGCAGGGATATGCCGCCTGGTTAGGATGTGGAGTTCTGGTGTCATTTTCTCCACATCTGGTCGCTGGGTACACAGGAGGTTGCTAGGTATCTTCATGTTAACTGATCCCTGTGCTGGCAGCTTAATGGCCGCTGCCCCTCTGCAGCATGGCACCGCTGCTGTGCAGATGGGCTCCTTTGCTCTCCCTGGTCGGCTTTCTGCGGTCTCTTTAGGTGTAGTTCAATTTGCTTTTTTTTCTTCTGTCAGGAAGCTTCTTTTATGGCAGATTTGATTCGAGCTCACAGCACCTGAGGAGAGGTGTTTCACTCAGATGCCATCTTGGACTCTCTAGTACAATCCATTTTGATCCGATTGCTATTTATAGGTATATTCAATTTTCCCTGTAGGTTGACTATGAACTGTTGACTTAGTATTTTAAATAATAGGAGTCAATTCTATATAAATTTTTCTCTGATAAGCTCTTGGCTATGAGGAAAACTCAAGCCAGAATTCAGGGCCATTCATCCAAATTTAGAGTGTTCTGAAATATAGAAGGTGTGTATATCATTTTGTCTAATGTGTGGGTTGTGTGGGAGAGTTTTCCTAGCATATTGAATCATTGGAGACCAATGCTCATTTAACTTCATTTGAAATCCTTTAGCTGGTAAATCTTGGGTAGTTTAAATTTCTTTCTTAAAGAAAACATCTGTTATAAGGATTTGTAGTCTAGTTGTGTGTGTTACACTCTTAATTAGTAAAGCTGTAATAGCTATTTGGGAATTTTGTAACTAGCTAAAAGTGAATATTTCTGACCCTCTCTAGTGGTTGCACAATAAACTTTAGATCAGTTTCTTCCATGTGTAATCTATCCACCAACTCCCAAATATCTTAAAGTGTGTGTGTGTGTGTGTGTGTGTGTGTGTGTGTGTGTGTGTATGTGTGTGTTGCTGAGCAGTATTGATAGAGAACTACTTTGAGAGGACCTCTTTTTTTTGGTTGGAAGAGAGAAGTTAGTTTTAGAGGGCTCTCCTTTTGTGTACCATCTACTTTTAGCTTCTGATAATGTCTTTATCACCCCCCACGTGATCCAGGATTCCCTAAATCTTCTAGGGCTTTTCAGAAAGCATGTGAGGTGAGAATTAATAGATGTTGCATATGCTCTTTTGTAATTTATTTGGACTCGAAAATTGGCATAATGTATGCAGTACAGAAATATAAGACATGTCCACTTTCTTTTTTTCTCTTTTTTTGGTACTGAGCATTGAACTCAGGGGCATTGTACCTCTGAGCTAAATCCATAGCCCTTTTTATTTTGAAACAGGGTCTCACTAGGTTGCTGAGTCTTTCTACATTGCTGAGGTTGGCCTCAAACTTGTGATTCTCCTGCCTTAGCCTCTCAAATAATAGGGATTAGAAGTGTGTGCCACTATGCCCAGTGGTACTTATTTTCTTAAGGTTCACCTTGGATTCCATTTCTTTCTCATATGCAGTAGTTTACACATTATAGTACTTAGTAGAGTTCTAAGATGAATGGTTAACAGACCTTCCATTATAGAAGGGAGAATCAGTCCAAAATAATATACATGTATTGGTACTATTACTACAGTACTTTGGACAGGACAATCCATCCTAACTTCCAATCAGGAGTCTACTGCTATAGAAATGTATAATATGATTATAGTTTTCCTCCCTCCTATGTCCTGCCTTCTGCATAGTGTTTCTTTCCTAAACATTGATATATCTGTTTGATTTTGCTCTTGCTGCTGCGTTATAATCCAGATAAACTCCAGCTGACACACATAGTTTCTCTCATGACAAGGGCCAATTGTGACTTCTGACCATTTTCAGGATACTAGTGATTGTGGGAGAGGGCATGATTTAGCTAGCGAGGCTATATCCTTTCTCTTGGCAATAAGGTGGTGTTAAAAGTCTGTCTCAGGGTCAAAAAGAGGATCCTTCACTGCAATTTTGTTTTTGTTTCTTTTTGTTTAAAGCAATTTTCTTTTTGAGTGCACAGCCCTTTGGCTGATGTTATATAGTGTTCATCTAGTGTGTTTGCATGTTTACATCACCATAATAAGCATTTATTTAGCACTTGCCTTATGAGAGGTATTCTGCTACTTGAAGTGACTGTTTTCATGAAAAAAATATGTATGGGGTACTGGTATGGGCCTTCTCTGCTTTAGTTGAATAAACTTCATTGTGAAGAGATATCTTCTCCTCCCTAAACATGACTTATTTAAAAAACATTGTATCAAAGATAAAAGGAAGATAAGAAAACATTTATTCATTTTTAATATTAATATGAATTCCCCTTTCACTAGAAACTTCTAAAGACTTTTAGAAAAATAAATTTATAGCATATTACAGTATAGCTCTGGGTTTGGCTTAGAAGGCCAAGGCAAAAAGATGGTTTACAGATATAATAGATTCTGTGGAAACATAGGTTCCTACTAAACCCTGACTGCCCTATGGTTGTCTGAAAAACCATCTTAAATGTGAAAGAACAAGTCTCCTCATTGGTTAGGACCCAGTGATATCCATCATTAAAACTACTGCATGCACCATAACTCACAGCATATGAATAATGAATCACTTAACATTGTTGGCAAGATTGTTGATTTGCTTATTTTTAATATTAGCAGATCTTTATTTCTCATGATATTCCTTGCCTTCATAGTTTACTGAAATGGGCTGCCAACTAATAAGACTTTTTTCTCTATCAGCAGAATTCTCAGAACAAGTCAAGGTCTAATCAGATATTATCATTTCATTAAGCTTTTTACAGAGCCTTTTTTGGAAGCCCAATAAACACTTGATCTTACAAATCATTGATCCAAACATAGTTACATGACTGCACCTCCATGCAAAGAAGTTTGAGAAAATGTTTTTTTTGTTTGTTTGTTTGTTTTTTTGTCTTGATATCTGAATAGGAATCAGAGTTCTGAAAATAAGAAAAAGGCTACTGCTTAACTGCCCAGGATGTGCTCTTTTGTTTGCCTGATTTCTTCTCAATACTTAGAAGGAAGCTCTATCTTTTTTCTTCTTGTATAAGGTATGACATTTGTATTTCATCCTTGTCTTTTCTCTCTGAGGGAAGGATCCTTCAAGTCCTTTGCAGCTTCCAACCACATTAACTGTGTAGGAATATCTTTGAAGAACAACAGAAACAGAAAGGTGTTTATTTCTGTTTTTTAAATTTCAGATTTGAGTTGCCAATGCTAATTATCTGCACAAACTGATTCATTCAGAAATATATAATTCTTAGAGGAAAAGGGACCCTGCAGACTGGGCACTTTGGTCTGTGGACTGAGAGAGGCAGAGGTGGTTCCTGGAAAAAAATTATGGCTGTTACCAGAAGAAAGGGCGGTGGATGATGCTGGGAAGACAAATGAGATATCCACATCTGCAAGGTTTACGTGGTTCTATGGAAATTAGAAAGCTTCTTTAGTTTTCTACTCTTAATTTTCCTTTAAATATATCATCCAGACATGTTGATATAGGTAGTTCTTAAAAAAAGAAGAAAAAAAAAACCAAAAAATACCTCTGTGGTCTTGTGAATGGGGCTACATGCAGATACTCTCATAAGATATTTATACACGTACTTACTCTTGTCCCTTAAAAAAAACAGAACATATGATTTGTTTTAAGTTAAACCTGCAGGATGTGGTAGAAATGAGGCTGGATGAGGCCTTCCCTTTCCACACAGACTTTTTGGAGGCAGCTTTCATTCTCTGGGTCATGTTTTATTCCCTGATCCCTATAGTTGGAAATCCTGATTTTAGCATGTGAGTGGTATTCATGATAGACTTTTGGTTGAATAAGTTAGGGAGGATGCTCACGTGCATAAATCTTGCTCAGTGTCTGCTGCAGTGCTAGGAAACCTGAACTCCCAAGGCTGACCTGGGGTGAGTATGCTGAGCGTAGAGCTCGTAGAACTGAAGCTCCTCAGTCTTATCCAAGTCTGTTGATCTATATTTGTAGCTGACCAGCTGTTTTTATAGCTTTCCAAAAACCCCACATAGTTATAGATTCATACCTAAGGAAGTATCTTTATTATAGAATCATTCCTGATTGAAAGGAAAGAAATGAAGGAAGCCAACTGAATTGCTTCAAGAATTTTCACAGAAACACTGACATTAGAACCTTTGTTCTGTGCCCCTTGTCCAGTGCTCATCCCCAGGACACTGATTTTTTCAGGGAAAACGGAAGTAAGCTTGCTGTTTTTCTATGCCCTTTTTTCTTTGTTCCTTGTACTTACCAGACCTGAACTGTACTCATGAATGTGTCAAGCTCTAGGTTTAGTAGAAGACTCCTCGATTGTGAAATAATTGGGGAGGTGATATCTGTGTTACTGTTTTAGATAGGTAAGGAGAAAGTGGGCAGTCATGATGGAATGGGAGAAGTTTGCTAGTTGAACATACATTCTGTAGTTTGTGATTTGACTTAGGGCTCTTCTTTTGTTTCTGTAGCTTATTAGCAGATAGTCTGTTTTGCTTCTGGAGCTGCTGAAACTACCATAGTGTGATTCAGCAAGTAGGAAGTACTATTAGTCATGTGAGCTTAGGCATTCCCACTGCCAAAGACTTGATATATTCATATTTTCTATTTTATCTTCTCTGTGGAGACTCATCCATGTAGTAATACCATGTTCAGTCTTTGTGGCTCAATGGGAGACAAACTTGGTCTAGTGCAAGTAATTATGTGTAATATGAAATTATACACAATACAATCAATAAACAGGCTGTCATTGCTTCCCTGTATCTAAGACCAAGGGTCTTCTGAAATGCCAGGATACTCATCTGGAATGCCAGGATACTGACATTTCTTACTCTTGTCATGATCACATTTCTAAATCTCAAATCAATCTGATAAAGGATTATTTTTCTGTGAATTTTTTTACACGAAACATTTTATAAACATGTAATTCTCGGTTTAATGCCAATATAAATTTTATTGCAGAGAGAAGCATCATACAAATCTAGCTTTTCCCAGGAAATCCTTGACATACAGGACTGAAATCCAAATGGAACTCTGGATGATATGAACCTGAGGTGAGGCAGAGTAAGGATGAGGAGGTAAGGGAAGAAGTGACATTCTTTGAGGAAGATGGGCAAGGTGGTCAAGTGGGTTTGTTCCACAACAAAAAGTGTAATTTAAGCACTTAGTTCTGGTTTCTTTTGTTAATGTCTTCCCCTGTAAGATTTCTCTATCCTAATGTCACAGAGTATGAGGAATTAAAAACAAACAAACATTTATTTATTCCTTAGATCAATGCTTCTCAAGTTTTAAAGTGTATGCAGATCACCTATCAATCTTCCTAGCATTCATACCATCTGTGTGCTTATTAGAATCGTCAAGGAGTACTGGACCAACTGAATTTGACTTTCCAAGAATGGATCCAAAAACTGTCTTAAAAATTCACCAAATGACTCTTATTCACCTTAAAGTTTGTCACTGACATAGAGGTAATTCTTTGGAGTTTTTCCAAGAAATCTGAGATATCCTATTCTGTGATTGGGACTTGCCTTATTCAGTGGATATTTAGCAATTGAAACAGTTGAACAGAGTACTTACTTTAGGCTCCTGAATGGCTACTAGTGTCCTGCAGATTGACTTGGCTCTGTTAAAGCTTATATTCCTTGGCCTTCACTGCAAAACTGTTACCTGCTAAAGAAAATATGCCATTTCATGCACATCATTAATGATAGACACCTTTATGTGGCAAATGGGTAGTACTTTAAAAGACAGAATGAAGTATAAATTGCCTAAAATGCTCATGACAAAATACTCTTACAGATTTTCATTGGTCTGGATATTATCTGGGTTTTATATCTTTATATCAGCTTACTCCAAATTCATAGTTATTTTCAATCATATAAATGGCCAGTGGCTATTAGTTACCCAGATTCTGTGACTGGATGGTTCTGGATTACGGTGGATTCAAATATGCTTTGTGATGTCTTTATGAGTGTTGTCATTACTGTTGAAAGAAGAAAAATAATAATAGAGATCATATTTTCTAAGTAGTCAACTCTTAAGGTATTTGCAAAAGGTGAATGATGAATGTTACCACTTAGGATGTTTCAACAGGTAGGGCTTAAAATCTTTGAAAGATTTGTTGATTCCATTCAAAATCTTTATCTGGGGGAAATGCACTTTGTATATATTATTTTTCAAATTGTTTCTGAGGCCTCCAATAGGAATGGGTTGAGACTGTAATACTTTTCTGTTGAGAGGCTTGGCCTTGTAAAAAGGATCTATTTGTTTTGTGAATTTTTATAAAGCAATGCGAAGAATTCAAATTTATAAGAGTACTCAAAAAATGTTCCAAATACCCCTTTTTGGGCATAACAGTTAGATACTGAGGTATCATGAGCTTTCATCAATATCTAGCTTAAATGTAAATAGACACATGCACATTAGTTCAGATTTAAAGGTAATGCATATCATACTATAAGATCCCTCAGAGAGAATTCAGTAATGTGTCTGCTGAAAGTTTGTAAACTTTCCAAATGCAATACAGTGTGTCTGCAGCCCTCATTTACAATGTATAGAAATTTACCCACTTTATGCAGAAAATTGGAAAGAAACAGATGTTTATTCTTAAACTAGAATTTTGAAGGCCAATAATTAAAATAAATATGTCTCTGCCAAAACTTGAGCTAAATTAAGAAATTTAGCATATAAATTAAAACTTATTTAAAACTAAATTTATCAAGGAAATATATTTGTTTTGAATTACTGGTTTAAATTATTCTGAAAAGGCTCTTATTTTTTTGGAACACTGAAGATTTTAAAAAGTTGCAAATAATTTATTGGATAGCTGTACCCTTTAAAATATATAGATGTCTGACTTAAACATATGAATTTGCACATGGTTGAAGAGTTTATAGGGAGAAGTTAAAACAACCATTACCCTCTAGTTTATGTTCCTATTACTAACTATAAGTAAACGCATTATTTCTGACTCATTGTTCTAAGATAAAGACTTAAAATAAAAATAAAATTCTCTATTTCACAGAACATGCAAAGAATAGTTTTCAAAAGACTTCTTTGCTCTTGCATCCTTCCTCTCTTTCCTCCTCCTTCCGGCTAGCCTTCTTACCAAATCTTGCTGTCAAAGGACAAGAGATGTGCTGAAAGTTGGAAAATAGTAATTTATGTAGAAAGCCTGTGTTCCATGCTTTATGAAAGCAAATTGTAGAAAATTAATGTTGTGACAAGATGATTCTATTTTGATGAATAAAATCATTGAAAAGCTATCAAACCCTACTGTTTCTCCACTGATTTTTTTTCTCCCTATTCTGTATTTGTATTCTTGGCTTTCTTCCCAATTAGTTTTTACTAAAGAGTGATAATGAGAGAGATAGGGTTTTGACCTACCTTGTGAACAATAAAAATACTTACTACTCTTTTTTTCTACCTGCTAAATTGGTTATCAATACTCTGTGCTTGATAGAAAGAAAATCCCATACAATTGGGATTCCTGCTTAATAAAAGAGGCAATCTCATGTCAAGACAAAAACGATTTTAAAGCAGCTTTATGAGCTCCAAAGAAAAATGGCTGCAAGAAGTCCAGCTGCTCAGTTCATGTCTGATGACTGAGTTCAAGTACATTATTCAGGCCAAAATGGATTTATAAATCCTTACATCACAGCAAATTCCTTAAGACAATAGCAATAAATTATAATTATTTTTAATGTGTTCATATGGTTCAAAAATTCTGAAAGAGTAAATGAGTATATAGTAAAAAATTTCCCTTTACCTCCTGTTCCCATGAAATTGTTACTAGTTTCTGATATGTCCTATCAGTTTCTTTACATACACACAAGCTAAAATAAGCAGAGATTCTTGTTCCTTTTTTTTTTTTTTTTACAGAAATGTAGCATGTTTTTACATTCTTTTTACTTAATGTAACTTGAAGCGATTTCTATACCCATACACAGAAATGTTCCTTATTTTGAATAGCTGAGTAGTATTTCCTTGCACTGAAATACCATAGTATATATAAACAATTCACTTATTTATAGATATTTGGCTAAATTTCCAGCCTTTTGATATTAAAAACAATACTGCAAAGAATTGTGTTTTACATCCATAATCATATTCTGTGGGATAAATTCCTAGGATTGGAATTGCTTGGTTAGCATATACAAGTATTTGAATGTTGATGGAGATTGTCAAGTTTCCCTCTCTAGGGAACCTACTAATTTACACACCTACTAGGCATATATGAAATTGTTAATCTCTCTTTAACCTTGTAGAGTGTGTTATCAACAAGCTTACCAATAGAGTTTTTATTAACCTTTGGAATTTTGCCAATATGATAAATATAAATCAATATACTAATGCATATTCAACTTGTGTTTTATTATGAGTTAAGTAGAATATATTTTCCACATATTTAGGTGATATTTTTTCTCCTGTAAACCGTAAGGATCTATTCTACTTTATTGTTAGTTTTTTTTATTATTATTTCTGGAGGATTACAAGGGGAAAATGTATAGAGACATTTTTATATAATATAAAGAGAAAAATGTGTTTCAGAATTATATCATTTGTGTTTTGACTCTGAATATCATCTTTTTCTCTTTTTCTGAGGGGGGCATTAATTCCTGAAGAATTGATTGAATTTCTCCAGCTTAATATATCTGCTTTCCTTTATGGATTCCGGATTTTTAAATCATAGTTAGAAAGAATTCACCTACTCTGTGATTATACAGGAGTTATATTTGTTCTTTTTTTTTTTTTTTTTTTTTTTTTTTTTTTTTTTTTTTTTTTTTTTTTTTTTTTTTTGAGTACCTCTGTTATTTTTAGTATCATTTAAATGTTTGGTGTTTTTGGAATTGTCCTGTAGTAACAAGTTTATTTTTTCTCCTTATGACTTCTTGAGTATTGAATGAGTTACCTTTTCCCCACTGAAGAGAGGTGCTACCCTTCTTATACTCTTCAATTCTTTTGCATATTGAGTCATAATTGTAGATTTTCCGTTTGTATCATTGGTCAGTCCACTTATTTATATGCCAGTACCTGCTGATATTGAGGCTTTATAGTAAGTTTAAAAATCTAGAATTCCAAACTACTTTTAATATCAGAAATTGCTAAATTAGCTACCTTTCTATGAAAGTTTCTTTGAATATTTTTTCCTGGTACTAACACTGTATTATTATTATTATTATTATTATTATTATTATTATTATTATTGGTGCATTGTAATCATACATCTTTGTTAGGTACAAGAAATTATTTTTTCTTTATGAAATTCCAGATTAATTTGTGCTATACAAATAGTGGGTATTTTTATTAGGATCACAATATGTTTTAAGTTGACTTAAAGCAACCTGTTATTTTTATGCTGATAAAATTTACTCTCAATCATGTTAGGTTTCCCATTTATGCAAGTTTATTTTTTGCAGATGTCATCCAGCTATCAATCACCATATAAGTCTTGTGCATTTTTATCATCTTTATTCCTTGGGGTTATATTCTTTTTGTTATTATTGTTGGTATTGTTTATCTGTTGATTTCTAATCCTATCTCACTAAAGTCTATTGTTTTCAGTTAATTATCTTGTGTTTTCAGTACATAATCATAGCTTTTGTAGCACATGATTCTTTTCCTCCAATTTTGTATAGCCTTGATTTGGTTATTGTATGTGTCCTTGCTTTGTGTTGTACCTAGAGATTAACTTTAATTACTGATAATGGTTATACCAGGAACTTAAGAGAATGTTCTTAATATTTTCTCATGAAACATGGCAATGGTGTTTGGTGTGAGTTGGATATATTTTATTATGTTAAGGGAAGTATCCCTCTGTAGAGTAATTAAGCTATAGCTGGACATGTGAATATGTTAGAAGAGAACTTCTCAGCCTACCTTGCATTGAAGTGTGGCCTTGTGGTTGATATGCACCCATGTTCTTGCCAGTGTAAGAAAAGTGAAAGTGATGTGTGCCATGTCTTCTACTTCCTTTCTTTTCTCTTCTTCCTGGCAGGAAATCAGAATTGGTGGCAACTCAGCCTCAACCATGTAGATGATGTTTTAGCTTTGTGTTGTTGTAACCAAAGTACCCAACAAGAACAACTTAGAGGAGGAAAGGTTTATTTTGGCTCACAGTTTCAGGGGATTCAGTCCATGGTTAGCTGCCTACATTGCATTGGGCCTGTGTGAAGCAGATCATCATGGCGGAAGGGCATGGTGAGGGAAAGCTGCTCAGCTCATGACAGCCAGCAAGCAGAGAAAGAGGAAGGGGAAAGAGAGAAGATATGGCACTCTCTCAGTGACACACTTCCTCCAGCTGCACCCCACTTTCCAGTAGTCCATTCAGCTATCCATGGGTTCATCTATTTGATGATGTCAGAGCCCTCATGAGCCAGAACTTTCAAATCTCTGTGCATTGATGCATTGCCTGATACTTGAGGTTTGGGTGGACACTTCAGATCCAAACCGTAACAGAAAGCAACAAGGCTTCAGGGATGGTAAACCCATACTAAAGGAACTTGCCACCTGCCCCACCAAAACAAAGACAAAAACAACACCCTTGTGGAACAACTGTACCTCTTAGAACACCCATTCAGATCATTACTTGAGAGAGCAACATTAACATATTTATCTTTCAAGACATTTTATTGTCGTTTTTTTGTTATACTACTTAGCTCTTTATTAGAATGGATTCACACTGAGTTCTATTTTTGTATGTGTTCTTTTTTTAATTGAATGATTTTTTTTGTCCAAGGTCTTCTTTCATTGATGCACATGACCATGTGCTGTGCCTCCATAGATGTAGTAATATAAATTATATAAATGGGTTTACAATAGCTGACCACTCTGGCTTTCAGTGGAAAAACCAGACTTGATATAATGAACTAGTTTTTTAAAATGCTTTTGGGAGTATCTCATTAATATTCATATCTAAGATTTGTCATTTGTTTTTATTTTACATAGTCTTTATCAGGTTTTTAAATTAATGCTATTGTCTCATTGTAGAGAGATATTTTTCTTTTTTTTAAGTTCTGGAATTATTTCTCTTGTTCTAAGTTCTGGATTTATTTTAAACATGAGAATTCATTCTTCTTTAAATGTGTGGAGGAATTCCTGTTAAATTTTCAAGATCTAGGGCTTTTAGAGAATTAATAATTGACACATTTCTCAAAATCATCTATTAAAATTCAACTATTTAGACTTTCTATGGTTCTAAGATCAGTTTTGATAAATTATATTTCTCAGAAAATGACATATTTTAACCAGATTTGAATTTTTTTTTCTTTTTTGGCACTGAGGGTTTAACCTAGAGACATTCCACTTCTGAGGTAAACCCTTTGTCCTATTTCATTTTTATTTTGAAACAGGGTCTCACTAAGTTGCAGAGGGCCTCGCTAAGTTGCTGAGGCTGGCTGCAATCATCTTTATTCTTATTTTACCATCTTGTTCCTATTTTCTTGATTAGTGTATCTGCTTTTTACATTGAATTTTTTTTCTGAAAGCATAATCTCAAAAATTTATTAACTCTACATTTATTAAATATTCTTTTCCATTTTAATTCTTTAATGGATTTGATTCAAATGCTCAATTCCTTTCTTTTAATTGCTTAAACTTTTAAAAAATTAAGTGCCAAAAGTTTTCATTTGAGCAATGCTTTAGCTATATCTCATGAATACAGGTGTGATATATTCATTAATATTATTTTTAAATTCAGAAATATCAGTCTATGCATATTCTTTGTGGAAGGAATTGTTTTAGAAATGGTTTTAGAGTGAGCATATGAGACTTATTTTTTTGTTTTATTAATTTCTTTTTTATAATATTATTATTAAAACCCATGGACATTCTACCTCTGAGCTAGATTCCCAGCCCTATTTTATTTTTTATTTTAAAAAAGAGTTTTGTTAAGTTACTAAGGGTTTTGCTGTGTTGCTGATACTGGCCTCAAACATATGATCCTCCTATCTCAGCCTCCCAAGTACTAGGATTATAGCTGTGTGCCACCATGCCCAGCCAGTTTTATTAATTTCTGTTTAGTGTATTCTTTGTTTAGCATATTATGTTGAGACTGTTTTCTGTGTTATTTCTAGAAGTTGGATTTTTCTCATATTTTCATCATAGCCTAATATCAATTTTCATAAATATTCAGTAAATACCTAAGTATAGATTGTCTAAAAGAAGATATATTTTATATATCTAATATAAAGTATATATAAGATACACATAACTTGCTAATGATGCTACTCTGGTCTTATATTTTGAGAAAAAATCATATTTTTGTCATTATTTACTATAGTTTCAGCATAAGGAATGTTTTGCTATGTTATTTAAAATAGTGAATTTTTTATTGTGAATGGCATTGTGTAGAGTTATGTACTGTTCTTTTTGCATTGTTTTGGGCCTGAATTATACTTTGATAATGAACATCAAGACTTATATTCTTTTCCTTTTGGCTGGTATGTTTTTACCTACATCTTAATTTTAATTATTACAAATCGTTTTGTGTTAGTTATTTGCTTTCTTTTTTTTTTTTTTTTTGCGGTACTGGGGATTGAACTCAGGGGCATTCTACCTCCAAGCTACACCCCCAGCCCTATTTTTTATTCTTTATTTTGAAACAGAGTCTCACTAAGTTGCGGAGTGCCTCACTAGGTAGCTGAGGCTGGTCTCGAACCCGGATCCTCCCGTCTCAGCCTCCCGAATGCTGGGATTACAAGCGTGCGCCACCACGCCCGGCTAGTTATTTGCTTTCTGATTCAATTTTAATATATTTTAACAAGGTAAGCCCCTTGATATTGGTATACTAGATAATATTTCTTCCAAGTGCTGTCATGCTAAATTTTTTATTTTCATATTTGCTTTTTGTTTAATAGTCTTTAATGTTTTTTTGTGTCCGTTTAATATACTTCTGATATTTATGATCATTTCATATTTATGTTTATAGTTGTGCTTTTATACTATATCCTTAGATTGATTTTTCTTCAATATATCAATTTTTTATTCAGCTCAGTGATAAATACAAATATCTTGCCTTCTCTTTACCCTTCTTCCTTGCTGCCACTCAATAAAATGGTATTTACTTTGTGTAAATACCTTGTATTTATGCTTGCATTGCTTTTTTGTAATAATAGTACAATTATTAATATTAATAAAATAATATTTTCCAGTGATAATCAATAAAATGGTATTTACTTTCTGTAAATATTTTGTGCTTATACTTCTATTGCTTTTTGGTCTTCTTTAGTGGTATTATTTGATTTTCACTTTATTTTCATTCTCTTTCTTCTTTACCTCTGTTTTAGTGACAGGACAATTTAATTACAGAAAATATAGTTTTAGTACTTCAGAGAATCACACATGTTGAGTTTTGTTTTGTTTTTTTTTTTTTGCCAATATCTGTGGAAATCTGCCACTGAAGGGCCAGTTCACTGTTTGAGAAAAATGTTTACTATAATTCCTCTGTAGGATTTCTGTCTAGTCTCAATTGCCTTGGTGAACATATATGTTTGAACATATATGTATTCAAGTTTGTTGAGAATTGAGTTTAATATTTTATCATTTCAGTCTCTGCCTGTTGCTTTTGTATACTATCTAGAAAGTGGAACATGTATCCTTCTGATGCTATGTTTATGCTAGAGATGAAAACTGACATTTGTTGAATTTGTTCATTTTAATAGTTTTTCTTTGCATTGATGGCCATGTGTGTAGTTTAAAATGAGGCAAACATTGCTGACTCTAAAAAAAAAACCAGGGTTTAGAATGGTAGGATGATGGAAAAGTATTTGCATTCTGTTCCCCCTTTTCCCTGTAGAATCCTGTTGACTATTCTCTATTTTCCATTTTTAGCATAAGCTTTCCACTTTCCACGTTTATGCACTATTTTGTTACTATATAACCATACAATGTCTGAACTCAGAGTCCTGTGCTAGAAAAGTGATCCTTACTGGCCCATCATTAGGATTAAGCAAGCATATCATGTATCATAGTTAGGGAGTAAAATATACTTTGCATCCTGACATAAATGACTTATATCTACATGTCTTTGTATACATTAGTGTATCTCTTCATCTTATCTACTACTAATTTCTCAAATTAGAGAAGTCTTGATCCCTTTTATGTAAGTTGCTAACTTTCTAAATGGAAACAACCTGTTCCCTGGATTTTACAAAAGTAACATTTGCAGATGTGTGATGACCTTCACAGATATAAATAGATATAAGTAGTTGAGGATACTGCTGGTTCCACCAGAAGACTAATTGTACTGTTGGTAGCCTTGTGATTTTCTTCTCTAAATACTGCTATGTCCACTTGAGAAAGATCATTGCAAATATTAACATTTTGTAAATAACACTTTTTTCTTTTTTTTAATAAGTGATATTTCATTTATGACAAAGTTCTTGATATACTTTTTTTTTTTTTTAATGTGGTCTTAGGGATTGAACCCAGGGGCATTCTACCTTTGAGCCACACTCCCAACTCTATATTTTATTTTGAGACAGTGTCTCACTAAGTTCCTGAGGGCCTCTCTGTGTTGCTGAGATTGGCATTGAACATGCTATGCTCCTTTTCTCAGCCTCCCAAGTTCCGGGATTACAGGTGTGCACCACCACACCTGGCTGCTATACTTATTTTTTAAAACTGAAGATGTATTTTAATTATTTGTGTTTTATAATTTTGTTGGTGCATGTTACTTTTATATTGTAGTAAGGTTTTGAAGTGATACAAATGCACTTGCATGTATCAATTGGTGTATTTCTCTCTGCATTCCTTGCCAGGTACATTTAGTGAAATTGGCAATGATACCTTCATACATAGACATAATATTATTTGTTTTTTTTTTGTTGTTGTTTTTTTTGTTTTTTTTTTTTTGCGGTACTGGGGATTGAACTCAGGGGCATTCTACCTCCGAGCTACACCCCCAGCCCTATTTTTTATTCTTTATTTTGAAACCGAGTCTCACTAAATTGCGGAGTGCCTCACTAGGTAGCTGAGGCTGGCCGCGAACCCGGATCCTCTGGTCTCAGCCTCCCAAATGCTGGGATTACAAGCGTGCGCTACCACGCCCGGCCATACATAGACATAATATTATTTGAACTGTTTCCTTTCTCAGTACTCCTTCTCCCCTCCCCACAATGCTAAGTGAGATCAACCCGTCTCAGAAAGTCAAGATTGTATGCTTCTTGCTATACTTATAATGGATGAATATTTAAAAGTTAATTAACATAAAGCCTGGGATTTGGATAAAGTAATTGTAAACATTTGTTATTTTTATCAAGTATGATAAGATTATGGAGTAAAGGCCTATGAAATATGTGATAATTATATATGGAAAGAAAGTAAGGCTTCCTGGACACAAAGGTGCATGTACACAGATCTTGACAGAGATTGAGTACTGTTAAAAAATAATATAATTTAGATAAATGATCCATTATTAGGTTAAGAGAAAGTATAGCTATTCAATTCAGAATTGACTTGATCTCTTGTACTATTGTCAAATTCTTTGTAAAAGCATAGAGCAGCTTCATAGCAGAGGTATGAGTAATGATAAGCTTGTATAAATCTCTGAAACAATTTCAATATAATTGAATCAAGGAAATAATTGAAGTGCATAATATCCTTCTATTTAAATTTGTTCTCAACAGTGCAGTTTCTTATTTGTTAATTTTTGTGTTATGAATTTAATTATTTTGTCACAATTAAAAATATCATTATTGTAACCAGTTGGCTCCAGAATTGACTTTAGGGAAGGCATTGTGTGTGTGTGTGTGTGGGTGGGGGATACATCTTGACAAGACATTTAGAATGAAAGGTGAGAGACTTAAGGATTATATCCCTGGAAAAAGGTTGAGTTGTTCTGCATATAAAAATGAGAAATATTTATTTTGCACTACTATAAAGCAAGAAATTGGAGTGTTGAGGTAATTGTTTTTAAAAACAAATTTAATGAGTATAATTGATATGCAGAAAAATGCACTTATTTAATTCGTACAATTTGATGAGTTTGACCTTATGTGTGCAAATGTGATACCCTCTTCATCAGGAATGAACCTGGCCATTTTCTCCAAAAGTTCCCTTGCGTCCAATTGCTTTTTAATATTTTTTAAAAATAAAAGCATTTGATATGATGTCTGACCTTTTATTTTTTCAAGTAGATGACACTATATTGTTAACAACAGGAGCTCTATTGTATAGCAGATGTTTAGGTCATGTTTTATTACCATACTTAACACCCATTGAACAACTTTCCATTTCTCCTGCACCTGTGCCTTGGCAACCACCATTCTTTTTTTCTGTTTCTTTAAGTTTTACAATTTTATAATCTTTAAAAGAAATTTTATTGTGTATATTTAAAACGTCATATTATGGATACGTATAGATAGTAGAAAGGTTACCATGGTGAAGCAGATTAACATATTCATCAATTCACCATTATCCTTTTTTTTTTTTTCCTGTAGCAAGAGTAGCTAAAATCTGCTCATTTATCATGAAACCCAAGTACAGTGGAACTCTATTACCTATAGTCTTCATGTTGTGCATTATAGCTCTAGACTTGTTTATCCCACATATCTGCTACTACTTTCTTTTTTTTTTTTTTTTTTTTTTTTTTT
>PVLC010009806.1:0-52802 GCA_004027655.1 Graphiurus murinus
CGCTTGTAATCCCAGCATTCGGGAGGCTGAGACCAGAGGATCCGGGTTCGCAGCCAGCCTCAGCTACTTAGTGAGGCACTCTGCAACTTAGTGAGACTCAGTTTCAAAATAAAGAATAAAAAATAGGGCTGGGGGTATAGCTCGGAGGTAGAATGCCCCTGAGTTCAATCCCCAGTACCGCAAAAAAAAAAAAAAAAAATGTTAATTTTCACATGTGTTGTGTTAGAAGAAGGTGGTGATAGAGTTCAAATCATACTACTGACATTTTCCATTAGAGATTTTGTAACAGTCTACCAAACCTCCACGATGGTATTGTCTATGTACTTGAGCTTGCCTTCCTTACTCATGTATTAAAAATACTCATACAAGCCGGGCGTCGTGGCGCATGCCTGTAATCCCAGTATTTAGGAGGCTGAGAGAAGAGGATCGCGGGTTCACGGCCAGCCTCAGCTACTTAGTAAAGCCCTCTGCAACTTAGTGAGACCCTATTTCAAAATAAATAATAAAAAATATAGAATGTCCCTGGGTTCAATCCCCAGTGCCAAACACAAAAAATACTCATACAGTATGATAATGTTGCTTTTGTCATTAATAAAGCAATAATAACAAAGCATTTCCATGATATTCTTAAGAATAAAGGTTTTTTGAACAATGGAATCAAATTAAAACAGAAAAAAATGTTATCTTACTGGAATATACAACATGGCTCTCAGGTCTTGTCATTAAGGCCAAAAAGAAGCTAGTTTGGGCTGGTTAGCTTTCAGTGGAAGTTAGGGGTGTATATAAAGTTATTTGAAGATAGTTCTTTTTTCCTCCTGGCACTAAATTGTATTTTATGTAGAAAATATTGTATAACTTAGTTGACATTTTCAGTTGTAGTTGTAAAAAGAAACACATGATCTTCAAATGATTTTTCCTATTCAAGTGAATGCTACAGTTGGGCATGGTGGTATATCTATAATCTCAGTACTTGGGAGGCTTGCAGGTTTGAGGACAGCCTTAGCAACATAGAAAGACCCTCAGCAACTTAGTGAGACCCTGTGTCAAAAGGGCTAGGGATGTAGCTTGGAGGTAGAATGTTCTGGGTTCAGTCTCCAGTAACTAACTAACTAACACACACACACACACACACACACACACACACACACACACACACACACACACTGCTACAACTTTTTTTTTTTTTTTTTTTTTTTTTGCGGTACTGGGGATTGAACTCAGGGGCATTCTCCCTCCGAGCTATACCCCCAGCCCCATTTTTTATTCTTTATTTTGAAACCGGGTCTCACTAAGTTGCAGAGGGCTTCACTAGGTAGCTGAAGCTGGCCGCGAACCGGGATCCTCCGGTCTCAGCCTCCCAAATGCTGGGATTACAAGCGTGCGCCACCACGCCCAGCTTACAATGCTACAACTTTATTTCCAAGTTTTATTTTTTATCTTATGATTTTTCTTTTGTAGCTTTATTATTTATCTTATTTTTGTGGTACTGGAGATTGAACCCAGGAGTATTCTACCTCTAAGCTACACCCCTAGCACTATTTTATTTTTTATTTTGAAAAAGTAAAGCACTGGTCTTGATACCTGTGATCTTCCTTTCTTAGCCTCCTAAGTACTGAGATTACAGGCATACACCACCACACCTGGCTTTTATTTGTTTACTTTCTGTGGTGTTGGAGATCAAACCCAGGGCTTTGTACATGCTAGGCAAGTGCTGTACTACTGAGCTATATCCCCATCCCCCAAATGCTATAACTTTAAATGCTAACTTAAAGCACTGATAACTAAAAGAAAGAAACTGCTGTTTCTGATGATTTACCTTAATGCAGGAATAAGAATTCTAGATCTCAGGAGAATGGACAGTTAATGTACATTCAGAGTATAACAGTCTCTACTGAGTTTTTAGCAGTGTTCAGAGCTAAATTCTTAGACTACCTGATAGGTCTATAGTAATGTCACTAAAGACATATTAGCAGCAGTGATCTGTTAAGAATGGCATCCAAGCCGGGCGTGGTGGCGCACGCTTGTAATCCCAGCATTCGGGAGGCTGAGACCGGAGGATCCGGGTTCGAGGCCAGCCTCAGCTACCTAGTGAGGTACTCCGCAACTTAGTGAGCCTCGGTCTCAAAATAAAGAATAAAAAATAGGGCTGGGGGTGTAGCTCAGAGGTAGAAGCCCCTGAGTTCAATCCCCAGTACCGCAAAAAAAAAAAAAAAAAAAAAAAAAAATGGCATCCAGATGAATAAAATATTTTAAATGATTATAGTACTTAAGCTAAGAAGAATTTTACTTTATTTTTATTTTATTTTATTTTGGCATTGGGATTAAACCCAGGGGCATTCTGCCTCTGAACTACAGTGCCAGCCCTTAAAAAAAAGGGTTTTTTTTTTTTTAAAGGATTTCGCTAAATTGCTGAGGTTGGTCTCAAACCTGCAATCTTCCTGTCTCAGCTTCCTAAGGACTGGTATTATAGGCTGTGCCACCACATCCAACTCTTAAATTATTTTCATATAGAAAGTCAAAGTGAAAAAATTTACCATGCATCAGTAGAATCCATTATCTTCTGCAGTGGCTACAACAGAATGACAGTTTTTTAAACATATAAGCCCAAACTTTCCATTGAGATCTTTGATAATACAACAAGAAGTACAAATTTTAAAAATTTAAAGAAAATTGAAACTTATTAAAGTGAAAGTATTTTTGCCTCAACTTGGCATGGTGGCACATGCCTGTAATCTCAGTACTTGGAAGAGTTGGACAGGAGGACTGCAGGTTTGAGACCAGCCTCAGCAACTAGTGAGACTCTGTTTCAAAATAAAAAATAAAATAGGGCTGAGGATATAGCTCAGAGGTAGAACGTCCATGGGTTTAATCCTCAATACCACAAAAAATAAAATTTTTTATTGAGGGTAAATAAAAGAAGTGATACTAGCAAGTATTTTATGAAATAGGCTGGTATAAATCACTGCAACTTTTTTAAGGGCAATTTGATATAATTTAACAAAATATAAAAGTCATGCTGGGCATAGTGGTGCATGCCTATAATCCCAGTACTTGGGAGGCTTAGACAGGAGGATTGCCAGTTCAAGGGCAGCCAAGTACATGGCCCATGCCTTGACCCCATTATGGGGGCCAAAGCAGAAGCAACACAGGCTCAAAGACAGCTTGGCAACATAGACTGTTAAAAAACAAAAAATGAAAAAAGACTAGAGGTGTCGAGGTAGAATGTCCTAGTTCAATCATCAGCACCACAGAAAAAAAGGGATATGGTTGAATTTAGGGTACCCTTTTCATTTAGTTTAGGGATTTAGTCCAGGAACTCAGGGCTGGGGTTCCTTTTTAACAATTAAGATTTAGTTTTCATACCATAAAATTCACCTTTTTGAATTGTACGATTCAACAGGTTTTAATCTTGTTAGCCATGCAACTATCACCACTATCTAACTCCACAATATTTTTGGGAGCCTCCCCCCCAATAATCCGCTGCCCATTGGAAGTCACTCCCCATTCCCCCAAACACCATCCCCTGGCAATTATTAATCTACTTTTTATATCTATTGATTTGCCTATTCTATATATTTCATATAAGTAGCATCATATAACATAAGGCCTTTTGTATATCTAGCTTCTTTCACTGAATAGGTGAAGTTTCATCCATGTTGTAGGATGTATCAGTACTTTATTCCTCTTTATGGAACACTCATATTCCATTTTATGTGTCTGTTCATCAGTTGATCAATACTTGGCTTGTTAATTTTTGGTTATTAGTAATGCTGCAATCAGTATATCTGTACAAGTTTTGTATAGACACATAATTTCTCTCAGTATATATCAAAAAGTAGAATTGCTGGCTCACATGGTAACTGTTTTTTGTGGTACTGAGGATTACCCAGGGGTGTTCTACCTTTGAACTATATCCCCAACCCTTTTAATTTTGAGACAGGATCTCTAAGTTATCAAGGATGACCTCAAACCTGAAATCCTCCTGCTGCAGCCTCCCACAGAGCTGGTACTACAAGTATGTGCCACTGCATTTTTTTTTTTTTTTTAAAGATACACATATAACCACTTGGTTTTATTGACATCACAATGTAGGAAGGGAGGAAAACATTTTTTTTTCCAAGAAATGAATTCAATAAATTGCAGCCTATATTTTTTTAAAAATATATTTTTTTACCTCCTATGTGGCATAAAGATACAAATTCTAGTCAAATGTAAAATATCACCAAATAAGATTTCTAGAACGAAATTTAAAGGAATCTAACTTTAATGGGATGCAAAAAGCACAGACCCAAAAGAATATAAAAAATAAAAATACCCCAGAAAAACAAATAAACAATGAGTTCCAAAAGAGGATATTTGGAAATGTTCACCCAATTACCAATATATAACATAAACATTATTTCCATATGTCTATGTCTATTCCTATCTGTGCCTATCTGTTATATTTGCATGGGTGGATGACAGCACATAACTGGTCTATAGATCATAGACTAAGAATCTGTGCTGTGCCACTGCATTTGAACTTTGTGTGTGTGGTACTGGGAATTGAACCCAGGGGCATTCTACCTCTGAGCTACATATCAGCCCTGTTTTATTTATTTTTGAAACAGGGTCTAACTAAGTTTAAGAGAGCATCACTAAATTGCTGAGGCTGGTTGTGAACCCGTGATCCTCCTGTCTTAGCCTCCCAAGTACTGAGATTACAAGCGTGCACCACCACACCCAGTTTGTGTTTAACATTTTGAGGAAGTGCCAAGCTGTTGAGCATAATGGTTACATCATTTTGTATTCCCATCAGTACTGTATAAGGGTTCCAGTTTCTCTGCATCCTCACCAGTGGTTTATTATAATATCTTAGTGGGTATGTTTGGGTTCTTTTATAAAACTTATTTTTACTTAAGCAAGTATTACATGAATCTGTTTCCTATAAAATACTATTATTATGTAGATGTGATAAAGACCCTTTGACCTCCACTCCACTCAATTCTTAAACCTAATGTGGAAGAAACAGTTGTTCTCACTTGGTATGTAATTTTCTAGAATCTTTAGGGATTCTCAATGTAAGCCTGGGCACACTGTTATATGCCTGTAGTACCAGCTTCTTGAAAGCCTAAAGCAGGAGGATTGCTTAAGCCCAGGAGTTTTGGAGATCAGCCTGCAGAACACGGTGAGACCCTGTCTAAGAGAAAGAGAGGGAGAGACAAAGAAATCCTTAATGTGCATAGCCTTACATGAATGCAATTGTTTTTACAGAAACACTATAACAAATGAGATTAATTTGTTTCCTTTCCAGCCACTAACTATAGGATGTGACATACTTTAAAATTATTTATTAATAAACGGCACATTTAATAATAAATCAACTAAATGCCTTTCAATATTTACTGCCCTATATTTTATGGGCTTTAAAAAATATAATTATTGATGTTCATGTATTGAAGCAATATCACTAAAACTAATATTTTCCTCTTGTCCGTAGTGCTTGGCTTTCTGGTTATGAAAACCCTGTGGTATCACGAATTAATATGAGAATCCAAGATCTAACTGGATTAGATGTATCCACAGCAGAGGAACTACAGGTAGGTAATCACCTCATGATAGGTAGGTTGGTAATTATCCTCATTAGTTTAACAATTCTTCAAGAGAAGCTTTAGGTGGGAATTCCTGATAGTGAACAGGCAGTCCTTGATTTGCATGATAGTTCAGGACTATAAAAAGTGACCCCAAGCCGGCGTGGTGGCGCACATCGGAGGATCCGGGTTCGCGGCCAGCCTCAGCTACCTAGTGAGGCACTCCGCAACTGAGTGAGACTCGGTTTCAAAATAAAGAATAAAAAATAGGGCTGGGGGTGTAGCTCGGAGGTAGAATGCCCCTGAGTTCAATCCCAAGTACCGCAAAAAAAAAAAAAAAAAAAAAAGTGACCCCATACAAAGTGATTTCAATACTCAGTGGGAGAAATTGATTGTTCTGTGACCTTTGAAATTTTTTGTTAAAATTTGAAAAACCATTGAGTATAAGTATGTATATTAAGTACACTGTATTTTTTTTTTTTTTTAATTCCCCAGGCCCAGGCTACCTGTCAGGTGGCCAGGGTGGATTTGGCTTTTTAAAAATAATTTTTGTAGCCAGGCGTGATGGCACACATCTGTAATCCCACTACTTGAGAGGCTGAAACAGGTGGATCACAGGTCAGCCTCAGCGACTTAGGCCCTCTGCAACTTAGTGAGACCCTGTTTGAAAATAAAAAATAAAATAGGGCTGGGGGTTTAGCTCAAGGTAGAACACCCCAGGTTCAGTTCCCAGTACCACAAAAATAAATAAATAGTAAGTAAATAAATAAATAGTAAATAAATTTTTGTATGTATATGGTACTGAGGATTGAACCCAGAGTGTCTAAGTTGCTGAGAGCCTTGCTAAGTTGCTGAGGCTGGGCTCAAATGTTTAATCCTCCTGTTTCAGCCTCCTAAGTACTGGGATTACAGGCATGTGCCACCACACCCAGCTTATTTTTTTACATTGAGATATAACTGATATACCATAAAATTTGCCCTAGTATTGTATATTCCCCCTAGCAAGAAATCATATCCCTACCCTTCAAGCAACAACTCCTATTCCAGAGTCCCTGGCAACCACTACTCTACTTTTTGTCTCTATGTATTTACATATTGCAGATATTGTATATAAGTGAAATCATTTTGTATCTTGCTTTTTTTTACTGAGTAGTATGTTTTTAAGGTTTGTTCATGTCAAAGCATCTATCGGTACTTTATTCCTTTTTTTTTTTTGAGGTACTGGGGATTGAACTCAGAGGCATTCTACCTCCGAGCTATACCCCCAAGCTCTATTTTTTATTCTTTATTTGAAACCGAGTCTCACTAAGTTCTGGAGTGCCTCACTAGGTAGCTGAGGCTGGCTGCGAACCCGGATCCTCCGGTCTCAGCCTCCTGAATGCTGGGATTACAAGCATGTGCTACCACACCCGGCTCTTTATTCCTTTTTATGACACAATAACATTCCCTTTTGTAAATATACCACCTGTTATGTATCTGTTCATCAGTTAACACTTGTACATTTGGATTATTATGGCTATTATGAATAATTCTGCTATGAACATTCATGTGTAAGTTTTTGTGTGAACAAAAAGTTTCTCTTGGGTTTATCCAAGGAGTGGACTTGTTGGTTCACAGGGCAACTCCATGTTTAACATTTGAGAAACTACCAAGCTGTTTTTCAAAGCTGTACCATTTTATAATCCCACTGGCCATGTATGAGGGTTGTAGTTTCTTCACATTCTTTTTAACACCTGTTACTGTCCTTTTTTTTTTTATTTATCTATTTTTTTTTTAGTATACCTATCCTAGAGGGTTTGATATACTATTTCATGATTTTCATTCTCATATCCCTAATTGCTAATGATGATGAAAATCTTTTTCATGTGCTTATTAATCTGTATTTTCTTTTAAAAAAGATGTCCAAATCTGTTGGCCATTTTCAATTGAATTGTGTTTTTTGTATATTCTGGATGCAAATCTAATATGATTTGCAAATATTTGTTTCCATTCTGTGAATTGTCTTTTTTTTAATGGTGTTCATTGCCACAGAGATTTTAATTTTTTTACTTTTTTTTTTTTTTTTTGGTACTGGGGTTTGAACCCATAGGCATTCTACCTCCAAGCTACATCTCCAGGCCAATTTTATTTCTTATTTGGAAACAGGGTCTCACTAGGCTGCTGAAAGCCTTACGAAGTTACCAAGGCTGAATTTGAACCTGTGATCCTCCAATCTCAGCCTGTCAAGTACTGGGATTACAAGCATGCACCACCATGCCTGGCTAGAGATTTTAATTTTGATGAAGTCTGATTTCTCTGTTTTTGTTGTCATTAACTTATCTTTAGATTTCTTTGTTGGTACTGGGGATTTAACCCATGGCGTTGCTTATACTAACCACACACTGTTCTACAGAGCTACACACTAGCCTCTAAGAATTTTGTATTTCAATCTGTTACATTCAGGTGTTTGACCCATTTTGAATTAATTTTTGCCTTCGGTATTGTGAGCGTGTCCAACTTCATTATTTTCATGTGGATATGTTTTTCCAGCTCCATTTGTTGAATTCTTTCCCTACTGAACTATCTTGGTAATTGCACTTGTCGGTTGTCTTGGTAATTTAAAACATTAAAAATATTTGAGAATCTTATGGTGGTGCAGGATTGTAATCCCAGTACTTGGGAGGCTGAGACAGGAGGATTGAAGGTTCTTAGCCAGACTCAACTACTTAGCGAGGCCCTCTGCAACTTAGTGAGACCCTTTTTTTTTTTTTTTTTTTTTTTTTTTTTTTTTTTTTTTTTTTTTTTTTTTTTTTTTTTTTTTTTTTTTTTTTTTTTTTTTTTTTTTTTTTTTGCGGTATTGTAGATTGAACTCAGGGGCATTCTACCTCCGAGCTATACCCCCAGCCCTATTTTTTATTCTTTATTTTGAAACCGAGTCTCCCTAAGTTGTGGAGTGCCTCACTAGGTAGCTGAGGCTGGCTGCGAACCCGGATCCTCTGGTCTCAGCCTCCCGAATGCTGGGATTACAAGCGTGCGCCACCACGCCTGGCTTACCCTTTTTCAAAAGAATAAAAATAAGGCTGGGGGTATAGCTCGTGAGACCCTTTTTCAAAAGAATAAAAATAAGGCTAGGGGTATAGCTCAGAGGTAGAATGCCCCTGAGTTCAATCCTCAGTAGTATTTAAAAAAAAAAAAAAAAAGAAAAATATTGAGAATTAAAGTGTTATATTACTTTGTAAGACTAGTTTGAACAGTATTTTTTTTCTTTTTGTCATTTATAGTTATAGAGTGAGTATTCTCTGCCTTATTTCATACTTCTAAGTTTGGATACACTTCCAACATTTTTATCCTTTGCTTTTGGTATTGTGAAATATCTCAGAGTTCTTCTATTGTAGCAGTTTTTTTCTGGAACACCCTTTCTATCACAATCACTTTCCTCATGTTAATAGATTCCTTAGTTTTTCTGGGTGCCTAAGAGTCTCAAACAGCAACAGTACCAATATTTCCCTTGTCTTCTACTTTTATATCTGTACTTTGTTGACCAGTTCTCTCTTGTATTTGCCAATTTTGTAAAACTCACATGGGATTATCAGTGGGAGATAAAATGACACAGTTACATGCTTTGCTATTTGTGTATGAACTGAGTAACATATATACAGTAACCAGTCACTGACTGCCTTTGAAAAAGCAGATGTGATTGATAATGGAGCATGTGCAGCTGTTACTTACATAGTAATTTGTGGACTAACAGACTATCAGCAAA
Organism: Graphiurus murinus; assembly: GCA_004027655.1. NCBI lineage: Eukaryota > Metazoa > Chordata > Mammalia > Rodentia > Gliridae > Graphiurus > Graphiurus murinus. The sequence goes on from PVLC010009806.1 coordinate 9,313, forward strand.
ATTTATACTTTACTCACAGTCAATATACCATGGCAGTTGAGATTTGAACTGTTGTTAGGGGACTGGAATTGTTAATGAAACCATGATTACTGAGATTTATGCATATTAAAACTGCAAAGCAAGACTTCCTTGGTATCTGACTAGTATTAAAAATTCTTTGTCTTTTCCTTCCATAATTTGTTTTTACTCTAACCTACCTAACATTCACAACCTCTTTCAGGAAAATTAATACATTTCTACTTAATAAACTGATCCAATGGTATCCACAACATAGGAAGATATTCAGAGTAATAATTTACATATGATTTGTACTCTGCTGCGGACAGCACTCTTACTTTGTCAGCAACACTTTTTTGGGAGGTGGTACTGGGGATTGAACCCAGGGGAATTCTACCTCTGAGCCACACCCCTATCCTCATTGTTTATTTTGAAACAGGATCTCACTAAGTTGCTAAGGCTGACCTCAAACCTGTGATCCTTCTGTTTCAGCCTCTCAAGTACTGGGATTACAGGCACACACCTCATGCCTGGCTAGCAACACTCTTTTAATTTTATTTATATATATGCATATATACATATGTATATATATAATAGCATGTTGTGATGGAGAGGAGTTAAGGAAGGTACCATTCTTCAAATAAAAAACAAATCATATTCAATAGTACATACATTCTAACTAAGAAAACTGGAATGTGAAATCAGACCAAATATTTCTCTGAAAGCCTCCTGCTGCCTCAGCTGGAACGTTGTTACAGCCAATTGACATTGTTGGGGCCCTTCAGCAGGAATGACTGAATCACTGTGAACTTCTTCCCTTTTTAGCTTAGCAAAGAAAAAATTTGTAAGAAAGGAGATTTTATTAAAGTATATTAGGAATTTGCCAGCATTTAGGGCTTTCAAAAACATTTTTTAATTAGAATTCCAAAGGAAAGTATTTATAAAAATAAGCAATGGAAATCTCAAATTTTTAGTTTGCATTATATATTAGGGAAAAGCATGTCTCCCAAATATTTGCTAAGAAAAGCATATTAACTAAAGTTCTAAAAATAGCATATAATAGCTCTCCTTAGTTTTTTGTTCCTATTTTCTTACAAATTCTCATTGATTTTATTTATTTATTTATTTGGGGGGGGGGTACTGAAGATTGAACTTAGGGGCATTCTACCTCCGAGCTATACCCCCAGCCCTATTTTTTATTCTTTATTTTGAAACCGAGTCTCATTAAGTTGCGGAGTGTCTCACCAGGTAGCTGAGGCTGGCCGCAAACTCGGATCCTCCGGTCTCAGCCTCCCGAATGCTGGGATTACAAGCGTGGGCCACCATGCCCGGCTTCTCATTGATTTTACATACTTCACTTTTCATTTCTCTTGAAGTACCTAACCATATAAAAGGCCAAAATGAGGCAGGCTTACAGATTTTGGGGGTAGTAATCTTGACAGTTTTTTCATCATGCTTTCTTTCTTTCCTTCAGGTAGCAAATTATGGAGTTGGAGGACAGTACGAACCCCATTTTGACTTTGCACGGGTAAGTAGAAGAAGTGGAGACCTTAACAAATCCACTAAAGCTTAGGCATTACATTGTTAAAGAAAAAATTATTCATGACATTTGTTAAAGACTAAGGCCAATTTTGTTCAAGGAGGGACCAATGTTTCCATAGGTATAGGGAACATTGCAATGGGGTTTTGCAGTGAGGGAGAGATCAAGCTTAATTTCAAGTACAGTAAGGGAAAGTAGGTTTTTACCTCCAAGGAGCAAGGGTAGGAGCCACTAAATGGAAAATTATTTAAGAAGTACAAGGGAATTTTTGCTGGAGACAGGGCAGGAAGATCATACCTGGAGGATAATGGAAGATGAGGAACCTGATTAGGTATCAAGGGTGACTATCTGTCAAGGATGGGGTATTCTGGCTAAACCAACTTAGCAAGACCTTTGCTAACTGGACAATGCAGAAGTAAAGCCTGAAGTCAGGGCCTAGTTGAATAGATAGTTGAGAGGATCCTGAGAAGAGTGTGGTCAAGAAGATAATATCAACATATTGACTCTATTCCTTTGGCATTAAAAATCCATAGCCTCAGCCACGCATGATGGCACACGCCTGTAATTCCAGTACTTGGGAGGCTGAGACAGGAGGATAGCAGGTTTGCCAGCCTCGGGAGCTTATTAAGACCCGCTTTCAAAATAAAAAAATACACAGGACTGGCAGTGTAGCTCTGAGTTAAATCCCTAATAACACACACACACACACACACACACACACACACACACACACACACACACACACAGAAAAAAACAAAAACATAGCCTCTTTGGAATTTGTGGAAGTAGATATTCAGTGAAGCTTTTTTTAACAATAAAAAACCACCTTGATACCCAATAAAAGTATTTGAAGATAGTTAAGTGTATTGATGAGCTTGGGAAAAAGTAAAGGTTATTCCCAAAGGCAAACTGAACAGAGAAAGATACCTAGAAACCAAAATTAAAGGGGACAAGAAAGCTGATGCTGGAGACACGTACCTCCTAGAACTCTGCATTTACCAGCTCTGTGAGCAGACCTGCCATATGCCAGCTGTGGAACCAGAAACCCATGCATAACAACTAAATTTCCAGGATTACACCATCAGTAAAGGAAAAAATGGGTTTGAAAATCAATCTGCTTTGAAGCAGGAGCCCGAAAAAGTGCTGTTTCCATCCTGGCAGGGGTGTGTACAGGGAGTTCCTTCAGGGGTTTTAAAGCATAACCTGGCCCTTAAATGAGTCTAGGATTTGAATTTTTATTACTCTGGAAAAGAAGAAATTAATTTAAAGTTGTTTAACTTGGTACTGCTCCTTAATCTGCAATAACAAATCTGGTTATAAATATTGGCTCTCATTAGACTAGCATCTGTTTTCCCAGCAATTTTATCAAAAGTATCCAATGTATAAGCTGAATCAACAAACACCTGAGCAGCTAGTGTATATACTATACTGGACATTATAAGGGAACCTTTTTGGGTTATCTTTGGCGTATTATTCAGCTTATTACTCTTGTTTGGTTGCCATTCCTGAATTTTATACCATTGAATTTCCTGTTTTATTCACAGAAAGATGAACCAGATGCTTTCAAAGAGCTGGGGACGGGAAATAGAATTGCTACATGGCTGTTTTATGTAAGTTATGACTGAAATTTTTATTTTGAGATTTTGATCACATGATCCATTCATTTAAATGTGTTCAGATAAGTTTGTATAGCGTAGCTCTTATTTAGCATCCTAGTTTTTTTTTTTTTTGTGGTATTGGGGATTGAACTCAGGGGCATTCTACCTCCGAGCTATACCCCCAACCCTATTTTTTTTTTTTTTTTTTTTTTTTTTTTTTTTTTTTTTTATTCTTTATTTTGAAACCGAGTCTCACTAAGTTGCGGAGTGCCTCACTAGGTAGCTGAGGCTGGCCGAGAACCCGGATCCTCTGGTCTCAGCCTCCCGAATGCTGGGATTACAAGCGTGCGCCACCACGCCCGGCTAGCATCCTAGTTTTTACAACAGAGTTAAGGGAGTTTTTTTTCATTTGCAAAACTTTTTACAATTGTAATATTTGTAATATTGTTAGATGTAAAAACTTGAAAAAAAACCCGAAGAGGTAACTTAAACACACGTACACATGTAATTTTAGTAAACTTTTCTTCTCAACTAAAATTCTTACTGAAACATACCATATTGGAAGAGTGCACATGTAAATATATATCTTGTTAGTTTTTCACAAAGTGAACACATTGGTTATCAGCACAGATCAAGAAGTAACATATTAGTCAGGTGTGGTGGCACATGCCCAGAATCCTAGCACTTAGAAGGCTGAGACAGGAAGATTGCAGGTTCAGCAACTTAGTGAGTCCCTCAGCAACTTAGACCCTGTTTCAAAATAAGAAAGGGCTTGGTTGTGTAACTCAGAGGTAGAATGCCTATGGATTCAATCCCCAGTACCAAAAAGAAAAGAAATAGCACACTGCAATACTCCAGAAGCCCCATCAGCAATAACAACTCACGCTGTTTAAAGTTTTGAGCTGGGCGTGGTGGTGCACGCTTGTAATCCCAGCATTCGGGAGGCTGAGACCGGAGGATCCGGGTTCGCGGCCAGCCTCAGCTACCTAGTGAGGCACTCCGCAACTTAGTGACACTCGGTTTCAAAATAAAGAATAAAAAATAGGGCTGGAGGTATAGCTCAGAGGTAGAATGCCCGAGTTCAATCCCCAGTTCCGCAAAAAAAGTTTTGAAACAGTATGATCTTAATTTAGTTTTTTAAAATTGTATATTCATACATGTAAAATAAACTTGGGGTGTTTTTGTTTTCTTTCGTGTGGTAGATCAAACCCAGGGCCTCAGTGCATGCTGAGCATTCACTCTACTACTGAGTTACATCCCCAGCCCCCAAATTAAATTTCAATCATAATTGTTTAAAATAGTGGTCATTTTAGTATTCTCTCTAATGGCTGGAAGATTAACTAGGCTCAGCTCATAGTTCCTGCCCTAGATCTCTAATGCATTTGCAGTCAGATGTCTGGTAGTGAGGTCATCTTGAAAGCATACCTACAATTCTGAGCAGTCCATGTGGCCTGGACTTTCTCACAGTATGGGACTGGATTGCAAGAGCAAGCATTCTAAAAGAACAATGCATTTCTAAAAGTACATGGCATTTTAATAACCAAAATTTTTTGCTGTATTCTATTGATTGAAGCAATTAACAAAGGTTTGCCCAGGTTTGAAATAAAGGAATGTAGACTCCACCACTTGCAAAAGAAAGCTTATAGGGATTGGGGTGTAGCTCAGTGGTAGAGTGCTTATCTAGCATGCTTGAAGCCCTGGATTCAATTCCTGACACTGCAAAATAAGCAAATCAATAAGAACAACAAAGCATGTAGGATAAAAACATTGGGATGTATTATACTTCGAACATACAACCTGCCACAGGTTGTAATCGGTAGCCAAAGCAGATTGATAGAGCACTAATATTTAGAATATACAAAGTACTTAAAGGACTCAACACTAAAAAATAATAGTCCAGTCAAGAAATGGGCAATTGAACTAAATAGACATGAAAAGATGTTCAAAATGATAAGCAGTCAGGGTGATGCAAATCAAAACTATGCTGAGTTTCCATCTACCCCAATTAGAATGGCAATCATCAAGAATTCAAGCAATAGTAAATGTTGGTGAGGATAATTGGAACTCTTATACACTGTTGGTATGATTGCAAATTAGTACAACCACTAATGGAGATCAGTGTGGAGGTTCCTTAGAAAACAGGGAATGGATCCATCATATAAACCAGTATACCACTCCTGAGTATCTTTCCAAAAGTATTAAAATCAGAATATTATAGTAATACATGCACATTTATGTTTATAGCAGCACAGTTCACAATAGCCTAATTATGAAACCAACCTAGGTGTCTATCAACAGATGAGTCGATTATAAAATTATGGTATATCCACACAGTGGAATTCTACTCGGCAATAAAGAACAAAATAATGTCATTTTCAGGAAAATGGATGGACCTGGAGAACGTTATGTTGAGTGAGATTAGCCAGTCACAGAAAGTGAAGGGTCATATGTTTTCTCTCATCTGTGGAAGCTAAGGAGTAATCAGGATACCAGAAGACTTTAGACAAGGGAGGAGATCCCCAGCGGAGTGAGGGAGGTGGTCTGGGGGAGAGGGAGAATTAATGAAGGAAACACATCAACATGTCCATATGTGAGAATATCAGTGTCAATCTCAGTATGGGGAAGGGGGGAGTAAGGAGGGAGCCAGGGGAAAGCCCACCAAGTGCTGCTGTGTGCATGTATGTCCCTATCACTGAACTACGTTATGACGTGAAACTATGAGACTGATGCACCAATAAAAGTATTTTTAAAATGTATTTTATATTTAGACTTAGTTTTGCTGCTTTCATTCTTCCTGTCTCTTAACACCACTGGAATTTTATGAAACTGCATCTCTTTTTGCTGTCCATAGTATCTTGCCAACATGTCTTTCTGCTCTTTGTATTTTCTTCCTCTCTCTCTCTCTGTTTCCTTCCCCATTTCCAGTCCACCTTCTCACCCTCTTACCTTCCTTCTTTACCTTTCTTTCCCCCTTTGTCCCTATTTGCACCCCTCACACAACTCCATCTTGTTTCTGAAAGGATGTAAGGTACATTACTAAGATTCTTATAAAATAAACTAAAGATGGGAGAAATATCACAAAGGGAAAATCAGGAGAGAAGCTGGTATAGTATATTTTGTCCTTTCTAGACATGAACTCTCCATAGAAGTTGAAGCAGTTCATCCCACCTATAAGTGTAATGTTTGTCAGACTTTCTGGTCTGTACATTTTCCACTTACCAAATTGGCAGTTACTGCTGTTTTAATTCGCATTTTTCTTATTAGAAAGGTTGAGCATCTTTTCAGATGTTTTAGAACCACTAGTGTTTCCTGAGTTTATTATTTGCCTCTTCATGTATACACCCTTCCTATTTTTCTTTTTTTTTTTTTTTTTTGCGGTACTGGGGATTGAACTCAGGGGCGTTCTACCTCCGAGCTATACCCTCAGCCCTATTTTTTATTCTTTATTTTGAAACCAAGTCTCACTAAGTTGCGGAGTGCCTCACTAGGTAGCTGAGTCTGGCCGCGAACCTGGATCCTCCGGTCTCAGCCTCCCGAATGCTGGGATTACAAGCGTGCGCCACCACGCCTGGCCCCTTCCTATTTTTCTAAAATAGCATTTTAATTAGTTTAGTATTCATTTCTTTCATCATTTAAATATTATCCCCAGGTGAACCTCATAGCATTTATCATTTTTCCTATCATGTATAACTTCTAAATATCTCCAAGGTTAATTTTTTCATTGCTTTCTCATTGCTTAAGAGCAATTATTAATGATAAGATCAGTTATTATTAATTATACATTTATTGTTGCAAAATACCATTTATTTAATGCTTTTTATCTTGATTTAAACTATGTCTGATATGAAGGTCATACCTTGTATTCTGTGGGACAGTGTTACCTAGCAAATCTTTTTGTTTTCAGTGTTTATAAATCACTGAAACAGAAGCTCTCTGAAATAATCTGAGTCTGTCTATACATTCTGCTTTTGTGCTGCTTTCTAAAAAAATCTTCATTGAATGATCTGTGTTTCCATTTCCTTATTTACGCATGTGCTATTTCAATTAATTTAGGTTTGTATTTTTATTCTAGGTTACCTTCATGACTATAACTTTATATAATCCTTTAATTTTCTAATTTTTAGATAAAACTGATTTTTATTTTCTTATTTAAATAAAAGGTTAAACAAACTAAATATTTATTAAGTACCTACTATTCTTGGGTTACTCTTCTAAACATTGAGTATTAGCAATGAGCAAAAGATGAGAATTCTTGCCTCCATTGAGATTACTTTCTAGTACAATAAAATACATACTTATGCCTCTCTATTAGTTGATTTATTGATTTTAAGTAGTTTCATTTTCCCTCTGGCTATAAAAGAAGTGCCTATCCAAAATTATATCCGCATCTCCCTTCCTGTTTTAACTGTCCTTTGGCTCTTTGTAGGTTTTGTTGTTGTTGTTTTAACTTGTGAATGTAAACCTCAACAGCATTTTGTTTTGTTTTTTAAAAACTGAGTATGCAAAGCCCAGCTTTGTCAATGGAAGCCTGTATGTTGTTTATACTCTAGTATTCAGTAGCAAGTTCTCCTCACAGTGGTGTTTCCCTCAGTCCCAGCACTGATGATAATGCCCCGTCTCTTACAGATGAGTGATGTGTCTGCAGGGGGAGCCACTGTTTTCCCTGAAGTAGGAGCTAGTGTTTGGCCAAAAAAAGTGAGTTTGGTTTGTTGTGGGAGTTTTTGATTTTGTCTGTTTTTCCCCTGAAGAAGAGATGCACTTTCATTTCATGGTCTAATTAATAAATTACATTTTTAAGAGTAGTGTACTTTGAGGACTACATTATCTGTAGGTAAAATTTGGGGTGCTAATTTATGTCATAATTTGCCATATAAGGAACAACTAAGGATTAGTATTTAAAAGATCTCATTTCTAAAATTGGTTTTCATACATTTTTTTTCCTTTCCATGTTGATATTGCTAGATTTGTTATCTTTGTTTTAGCAAATCATTCTTTTTGTCAAGTAGCTTTGTGCTATTAATTTTTTCATATCATCAAGAAAAGTTTTTAAAGTAATATAATCACTCTCAAAATTAAATTAGAGGAAGATATAATGCTGCCAAAGAAGAAAGAGGGAAATTTAAGTACTGTGGAAAGTGGTATCCTAACATTTTCTTTGAGGATAATTTTGCATTGTTCTCCATAGGGAACTGCTGTTTTCTGGTATAATCTGTTTGCCAGTGGAGAAGGAGATTATAGTACACGGCATGCAGCCTGTCCAGTGCTAGTTGGAAACAAATGGGGTAAATATTTCCTGTATTATGTGAGAATTGGTGATTGTTGTCTTGTTTTGAAACTGTTGTAATCTTTACCTTAAAACAAAAAACACCCACGTAAAGATTTTCCTAATATGACTTTAACATTGTATGATTTTAACCAAGTAAGTCTCTGATTACTATGAATTTGCATTATTATTTACATTTTTTTTTTGTGTGTGTGGTACTGGGGATTGGACTCAGGGGCATTCTACCTCCTAGCCACACCCCCAGCCCTATTTTTTATTCTTTATTTTAAAACAGGGTCTCACTAAGTTGTGGAGTGCCTCACTAGGTAGCTGAGGCTGGCCGCGAACCCGGATCCTCCAGTCTCGGCCCCCAAATGCTGGGATTACAAGCACCACCACGCCCGGCTTATTTACATCATAATTTTGATGATACATTTTATTTCTAACTCCACTAGCCTAGCCACATGTATGCCACTAGCCTAGCCACATGTGTCTAGTGATATGTATGAGAGATAACAAGATGGAGTGAGGCATGTTTATCAGATTAAAAAAATCTTCTCTAGTGATAGTAATGTTTCAGAACTGCTGTACTACAGTAAAGACAGGCTGGTTGTGGAGAGATGAGTTTTGGAGGCTGTTTCCCATTGTCTGAGTGGGGGATGTTGAAAGCCTGGAGTATAGCAGCAGTCAAGGGATTAAGGAACAAAGAGACACATAAGGAGAACTGACAGTTTGGTGAGTAGTGACTAGAAGTAAGAGTCGGCGAAGTTAAAAGAGAGTTAAGAATGAAAGTACCTAGTTGAGACATATTGTACGTGTCGATGCCAGTGACTGGGTTCTGTAATACCAGAGATGAAGGAGTAGAAAATTAATTTATTTGGAGGTACATTTTTCAAAAGTGTTTTGGAACCAAAGAAACATCATGATCACATAATAGCAGCAAAGAAATTGCTCCTCTGTATTGATGTTTACATTCATTTTTCTTTAATGTCTTTGTATTTTGGATGTTGTACTTTGAAAGCAGGTTCTGCCCTGTCTGTGCCTGTATCATTCCATATGTGTCTCATTTCAAGCCTCATATTGAACATTGAACACTTTAGGAAATGCATAGACTCTCAAATATACATACGTATATACATAACTCATTTGTACATATGCATACATGCAAATATGTATATAAAAATTTCTGTTTCCAACCTTTTGTCAAGTTTTTAAGTAACATCTGCTTTTATCTAGTTTTGGTCTTGAACTCTTCTTACATGTTGAAACTTTGTTATAGAAGGTAAGAAAATTAATATATCTCTTTCTCTCACAGTATCCAATAAATGGCTCCATGAACGTGGACAGGAATTTCGAAGACCGTGTACCTTGTCGGAACTGGAGTGACAAGCAGGCTTCCCTTCTCCTCCACTTGTCCTCGAATTAGTGTCTGACACACAGTTCCTAATCTTAACTTTCAAGAGTTTACAACTGACTAACACTCCATGATTGATAGTCATGAACCTCATCCTACGTTTCATCTGTGGACAATCACTTACTTTGTGGGGTTTTTTCTTTTAAAAGTAACACTAAATCACCACATTGTATAACTTTAAAGATGAATTGGTATCACAAGATAAGGCAGAGTTTAAAATGAGGAATATTTTTATTTTATGTTATATAACGAACATTTAGATCAGATAAAAAAATATAACTTAAGCATCATGATTTTAGCATTATACTACATCTCAATTGGTGGGTAGTAGGCCAGAAGAGACAGATGCCTTACAGTGTATTTCTAGGTATTACAATAACCTAGTCTTCCTGTTTTATTTTCTGGATTTGCCAGAACACTACTGGATTCTAGATGATGTTTGCCCCTCCAAACATTATTCAAAGTTGATTTTTTTTTCCCAAGCCCTTTTTAAAGAGAGTATATTGTAATTTGCTAATCTCCTTATCCCTCATAGCTCCTCTGTGGTGAATTAAAATACTTAAAATTTTTAAAGAGAAATTCCTGCATAACACTAGGCCTTCTTAATGAAAATGCTCATTAGTCTTTTTATTTCTCCTTTTTCTTAAATGACTGATGATTTTTTTCAGAAATTTTGTTGTTTTTCTTAGTGTCATCCTTGCCTCTTACTCCTACTATAGCAAGGAGGTGGTACTGGCATTCTGATGAAATATTGTGCCTTATGAGACTGGAAGTTAAAAAATGTACAGGTCCTTTCAGTGATGAGGGAATTGACTTTTTACAAAGTAATCTTTTTCTTAAAAAGCCAAAATTTTTTTTTTAATTCTGAAATGTGTTGTGACAACAATGACCTATTTATGATCTTAAATCTTTTTTTAAAAATGTTTCTGTTTTCTGTGTGGTATTTTTTATATTTAAATCTGAATGTCTGATATAGCAATAACAGGTTAATTCTAATTTATGTTATTTCTTTAATACATAGGACTTAGTTTTATACTCTTAGCTTTCACTCACACTAATATCACATTGTTATAGAAGAAAAATCTAGGCTCTCTAAAGTTTCAGATATTTTATTAGTCAAAATATTTCCTTTAGGAAGCCAGGCGTGGTGGCGCACACTTGTAATCCTAGCATTTGGGAAGCTGAGACCGGAGGATTCAGGTTTGTGGCCAGCCTTGGCTACTTAGTGAGGCACTCCACAACTTAGTGAGACCCTGTTTCAAAATAAAGAATAAAAAATAGGGCTGGGGGTGTAGCTCGCAGGTAGAATGCCCCTGAGTTCAATCTCCAGTACCGCAAAAAAAAAAAAATTTTCCTTTAGGCTAAGGAGTATAGTAGTAGAGTCTGCCTAGCATGCACAAGGCCCTGGGTTTGATCCCCAGCACCAAAAGAAAGTATTTTCTTCAAAGAGAGCTCTGCTATGATTATAGGGTTATTATAATAATGGTACTTAAGGCTTTCTTCTATTCAGAAATAGGGTATTATCATGTAAAGCTGTGAGGTATGTTAACTGAGCTTGTAAACTAACTTTTTACATATTTATAGTGAATCCCATTTCCCAAAGTGCACTTTTTAATATATAAGGAAGATTTTGGGTTAATTCTCTAGGAAAATAGGTATGGTTGTATGTACATAAAAGGAATCACAAAGTTCCTTTGATCCACCACAAGTAGTTTATCAAAAAATATTGAGAATTCAGTTCAGAACTTTTATCCACTCAGATTTTGCAATCACAAATATTTGGTTGGGGGGGGTCTTTCTTTTTTATTTTTTGGTGTGTTTGTTGTACTGGGGATTGAACCCAGAGCAGACTTCCACTGAGCTATACCCCCAGCTCTTTTTATTTTTCATTTTGAGACAGTGAAGGTGGCCTTGAACTTGATCCTTCTTTCTCAGCCTCCCAAGTACTGGCTTTACAGGAGCATGCCACTATGCCCAGCTATAGATCATATTTAGGGGGGAAGAAAAAAAACAACAACTTAGGTGTAGCTCAGTGGAGGAGCATGCACATGTTTAGCATATATGAGTTCCTGGGTTCAATCCCCAGCACTTAAAAAAAAAATTCTCTACTTAAGATGGAAGCAACAAGCCGGGTTTGGAGGCACACGCTTGTAATCCCAGCATTCGGGAGGCTGAGACTGGAGGATCTGGGTTCGTGGCCAGCCTCAGCTACCTAGTGAGGCACTCCGCAACTTAGGGAGACCCTGTTTCAAAACAAAGAATAAAAAAATGGGGCTGGGGGTATAGCTCGGAGGTAGAATGCCCCTGAGTTCAATCTATTTTAGAAGGAAATTACATATTCCATAGCCTTCCAAATTTCCTCATTATAGTCAGCCCAGAATTCCCCATGGGGATTGGTAAGGTTACTTTCAGAGTTAGAGCTTACAAAGCCCTCCAGAGTTTCATAATTACCAGTGATTTTTCTTGCCAACTAAGAAAGGAGGGAAAGAAAGCTAGAAGTCGATTTGTTGTCACAAAGTTTTTTTATGCTGACCTTTGAAATAAGTGAAAATTAGAACAGCCCTAGAAAATGTGGAAACCTTGGTCTCCTCACCAACCCTAAACCTATCTTTCAAGATTAGAAGTTTCATTATTTGTTATCTTTAAATATGGAATTAACTGAAGTATCTACCAAAGCATCCTAACTGGTAGGGGTAAGTAAATGCAATAACTAGGTAGTAACCTAGTAAGATTATAAAAGGGATGAAGCAACTTTAGGGTTCTTTAGCTAAGTGGTAAATGCAATGATGAAACTATCTACTTCAGGAAAAATATAGTAGCATGGTTATTGCAGTGTGAGTATTGAGAAGAATTATTGTAAGCAGTAAAATAACGTGTTAATATGTCAACTAATTTGTGTGTGTATATATAAATTCAATCTTACTGCTGCTAACAAGAATCTAAATATCTGTATATAGCCAGGTATGACAACCAGGTGTCCACTGAAGTCCACATAGCTGAAAAATGAACAACTTAGGTGCAAGATCCCATGAGCTAAATAATCGACTAGCTGGGAAATTTAGAGAGTAATACCAAAACACACTCCCATGATTAACTGTAAATCATCTGACCAGGAATAGACAGTTATGAAAGAGAGATTTCTAGGAAACAGCAGATTAGAAAGCAACATTTTAATCTGACTAGACAGCAACACAAGAACCAATCTTTCTTTTCTTGGCAGCACCTGTCTCTACTGTGGCAAGAGTAGGTGTTGTAGAAGAAATTATATTGGGTAACTTTGAAAGGAATGAGTTAATAAAACTAGAGTATCAAATTATCAGATTTATCAGAATAAAATAGATTTCATATTTTCCTAATGTTTCTGGGTATTTCCCACCCTCCTAATGGCATTTTGCAAAATTAATCATAGTAAGCCAGTAAAGTTTTTGGCTGCATGCTTTCTTCACTTTTGAAGACTTTAAAGTTTATTCTCTGTATAACTGTAGCCTCTAGTTAAATTTAAAATTTGATACAGAAAGATGGATAAGAGTAACTTACTATTGATACTTTATAGTTTATCAAATGTATAAGCAGATGTTAAGTAAAAGTACCATCCAAAAAGAATAGAAAGTCTGGTTTCCTCCCCAACCCTGAACCTGTTCTCCATGTTCTGCTTTTGAGGCCTCTACAGCACTCTGCTGTTGAAATTAATTGTACAAAGCAGGATAATCACAGATGAGATAAACTCTAAAATCTGAAAAGGGAAAATCCTTAAATTTGTATTTGGTCTTTCCAGTTTCATGTAGGCTTAATTCTAATATAAAACTTTTGGCTAAGCACCTTACAGAATTCAAAATAAAACATTTTAAATATAGAGTGACATGTATGTTTATATTTCAGTGCTTTTTAGAGGACTGTCTCAAGTTAATTTTCTTAAAAAAGGCATTCACTTAAAGCCCACAAAGAATAAAAAAGAATTATGACAATATGTACTTTAAAGTAATGAATATACTTGATTTCTATAGCAATGTAGGTTTTGCATGAGTTTGGATATATCATGATTTAAATCCTATATAAAATAACTACACAATGGTTAACTTCTAACAACAGGTATTGTTAATCTTATCCTTTGATACCTGTTTAATAAATCCTATTGCTATTGTTACATATTAAAAGATGGAATAACTTACATAATAGTTAAATTTGTATGTCTTACTTTTACTTTAAAAAGGCAAAAAATGAGGTTCTATAACATGAAGCACCTTTTAGACTTATGAGATAGTCCTTACTAAAAATAATCACTGCTATCTTTCCTGCATTTCCTACATTTCCGTTTTATTTCTTTATGTGAAAGTAGTCTGGAGTATTCAAGTAATACAATAATAAAAGTGGACAGTGCTGCTCAGAGTACAGTTTTTGGATGAGCTTCCACAGGCTGTCTTATAGTTCTATAGTGTGTTAAGGAGCTTACATCAAAATGAAAATAAACTATGTCAATAAGTTATTTAATTCAGTAATTCAATTTTTTTTTTTTTTCATAGCAAGACTTTCTAGATGAAGAAAGCAATGTGTTATTTACATTGTGGTGCAAACTCCTTAAATCTTAGTGAAACCCAGCACTTAAGTAACTGCTCAATTCCCTTCTTGAACTGAAAGGAGCAAAATTTATTTCCAACATTTTAACTTGTCTTGGAGCTGCCTGGAGAACTAGTCACCTAACTCAGAGCTCAGAGGAGGGAAGGAAATAGCTGGGGAAAACCTACAGGACTTTAAGCCATCACCCTAGGCTGATCCCAGGGCTTAGAACATACCCTGGCATTAATACAGTCTTCAAACCTTGGGAGAGATAACTTTTCTCAAATGCCTAATTTTCAGTCAGAAAAACCACAAGGCAGACAAGGAAACAGAAACCTGGCCTTCAAAGGGAGCAAGGGTGGTGGAGACCATCTCCAAAGACATAGGCCTTAGAGGACAAGACTTAACACACCTGTCTGCAGTATGCTCAGCTAAGAACAAAGAACTACACAAAGTCATGAAAACAATACGTGAACAAAGTAAGACTGTTGACAAAGAGATGTAAGATTAACAAATTTCTAGAAGGGAAATACACAAAATTGAAAAATTCACGAGTAGTTCAACAGCACAGAAGAATTCAAATTAGATTGTTATATTAGGATGTTACATGGAATCCTCATGGTAACCAAAAAGAAAAGGAAACCAAAGCATGTTACTACCAAAAACAAACCAAACACACACACACGAGGCCACTAATGAAAAAAAAGAGAAAAAGATGTAGAAAAACATCAAAGGGAGTCCTTTCCTATCAGTAATTTCTTTAAATATAAACAGTAAATTCTCCAAAAGACATAGATCAGCATAATGAGTTTTAAAAAAAAGATTCAACTCTACACTATCTAAAAGAGACTGAATAAAGACATGGACCGAAAGTGAAAGGAATACCAAATCCCAATGCAAGTTTTTGATAAGTAGGGAAACACCTAATACTAATAATAAATCCCAAGGGAAGCCAGGCATGGTGGTGCACACCTGTAATCCCGGTGCTTGGGAGGCTGAGACAGAAGGATTGCAGGTTCAAAGCCAGCTTCAGCAACTTAGCAAGACCTTGTTTGAAAGAGTGAAAAAAATGAAAAGGGCTGGAGGTGCAGCTTGGAGGTAAAATGCCCTGGATTCCATCCCCAGTACCAAAAATAAAGAATCCCAAATAGCCAAGAATCTGGAAAGAATAATAATGGAGGTCTCAAAAGGATTTCAAAATTTACTGCAAAGTTACAGTAATCAAAATAGTGTGGAGCTGGGCATGGTGGCGCACGCTTGTAATCCCAGCCTTTGGGAGGCTGAGACTGGAGAATCCGGGTTCGCGGCCAGCCTCAGCTACCTAGTGAGGCATTCCACAACTTAGTGAGACCCTGCTTCAAAATAAAGAATAAAAGAATAGGGCTGGGGGTGTAGCTCAGAGGTAGTTCAATCCCCTGTACCACAAAAAAAAAAAAAAAAAAAAAAAAAAAATAGTGTGGTACTGGCCTAAGGACAACTGGAATAGAATATTAAGCCAATATATAAATCCTAATTAAACAACAAAACGACCCAATTTTTAAAATGGTCAAAAGACTTGAATAGACATTTCTCCAAAGAAGATACACAGACGACCAATAAACATGTGAAAAGATGCTCAACATCACTAATCATTAAGGAAATACCAATCAGGAGTGCTGCAGTTGTGGAGATTCCCAACTAGGCACTCTGAACAGTAAAAGCAAACCCTGCTGGGGAACACTTGTGGGTATTGATACTGTGAAGGAGAGAACTGTCCAGAGGCCGCCCTTTCCTCAGGGCCTCCATACACAGTCAATTTTCAAAAACATTGGAGCCAGGCGCTGTGGCGCACGCTTGTAATCCCAGCATTCAGGAGGCTGAGACCAGAGGATCCGGGTTCGCGGCCAGCCTCAGCTACCTAGTGAAGCACTCCGCAACTTAGTGAGACTCGGTTTCCAAATAAAGAATAAAATATAGGGCTGGGGGTGTAGCTCAGAGGTAGAATGCCCCTGAATTCAATCCCCAGACCCGCAAAAGATAAAATAAAATAAACATTGGATAGTTATTTTTCTTCTATCATTCACTGCCTGCAAAGGACATGATTAGTTCCTTTACCTAGATCAAGGAAATCACTGTTTTCAGCTCCCCCCATCCCCATCTCCCTAAGCCCTGGGCTGCTTCGTGATGGTTTCAGGAACCCAGATTGTCCAGCTGATCCTTTGGCTGCTCCAAAACTTGGACTTACAATAAATCCTACAAATAAGAACTCCAGGACCTTTCCCCAGTCATTCCCAAAGGGTTACCTGTGAAGGCTCTCGCCTTGCACTCCACCACAGCATCTCCAGGGGCCCACTGCACATAAAGCTCCCAGGCCAGCAGTGATTGGTACCAAGAAATGGGGAAAATACTCTTAGTAACTCCACTAACAGTTGCATCAGCAAAAAACAAACAAAAAAACCCTTCTAAAAATTACCTAATTTTACTTGCTATCTTATGTTTGTCAAGGGCAACTAAAGTTGCTTTCAGTTATATTGATTGAAACTAAAGTCATTAAAATATAAACTTGAATGACCTAGTAAATGAACTTCCAGAAAGTAAAAAGTCTTACAATCAAGCAAGATTGGTCACATATTAGTGAAGTATTATATACTATATTATATAAAATTATAATGAATTTTTAAATTCTGTTCACATTGTTACTCATGTTTCACTGTTATCCTAATAAGATTATACAAATAAGACATTTTTAAAGGAAAGCACTTTATATTTGTGGTCTCTTTAATGACACTCCCCCCACCCCCTGGTTTTTGAAAAGTAGCTTTGTGTTTTTAACTGGGCCTTACAAATGGTGTCACTGGCCCTGGTCCCAGCCTTACTGTTGACAGCCTGCCCAGCTTTGAGTCATTTACCCTTTGAGTCATTTACCTGTCTCAGTTTTCTCACCTCTCAAATGGGAATATTTATACTGCTTCATAGAATTGATGTGAGTGAATGGGTGTGAGAGTGTGTGTGCATGTGTAAGAAAGTGGTTTTAAAAAATATAAGTGCTTTAAAGCCGGGCGTGGTGGCGCACGCTTGTAATCCCAGCATTTGGAAGACTGAGACCGGAGGATCCGGGTTCGAGACCAGCCTCAGCTACCTAGTGAGACACTCCGCAACTTAGTGAGACTCGGTTTCAAAATAAAGAATAAAAAATAGGGCTGGGGGTGTAGCTCGGAGGTAGAATGCCCCTGAGTTCAATCCCCAGTACCGCAAAAAAAAAAAAAAAAAAAAAAAAAAAAATATATATATATATATATATATATATATATATATGTGTGTGTGTGTGTGTGTGCTTTAAAATACTAGGTGATGTTAACACTTGTGTAGGAGTGGTACTGGAGATGGAACCCAGGGCCTGCACATGCTAGACAACTGCTCTAACACTGAGCTACATTTCTTCACTAAAATGAAATTTGCCAGGGGCAGAGGCCCACACCTTTCCAGCTACTTTGAAGGCTGAGGCAGAAGGATCACAAGTTCCAGGCCAGCCTGGGCCACTTAGTGAAATCCTCTGCAACTTAGCAAGATCCTGTCTTAAAATTTAAAAAAAAAATAAATAAAAAGGGCTGAGGGTGTGGCTCAATGGCAGAGTGCCCCTGGGTCAATCTTCTGTTTCATAAATAAATAATTTTAAAAGGTGAAGACATTTGCTATTTTCTATGGAGCTTTCCAGACATTTGAAAAAGAAACGATGATTTATTTCCATCCATAAAGATACCATTTTGGCAGACTAATGGTCTTATGCGATGGTATTTCTTCACAGGACTAAAAGCAAACTATAAACTGAAAACAAGGCCTAGTTTCTCCACAGTCTTGCTAATGAACTCCCAGACTTTAAATTGCTCAAAGAAAAAAAAACCCACCAGGAAAGCTCAGTTTCCCCAGAACCATCCTTCAGCCACCTGTACATCCTGGGATCTTAGGATGGAATACTGCTGAGTATAAACAGATCCTGCTGCAAACAGAGGCCACAGGCCCCAGTAGCGGGGTGGCTACATTGAGGAACTTTGTCAGATGAGACGATTTATGAGTCTGAGAACCAAGGAGGGACCAAGGCAGAAGCTGGGTCTCAGATCCGAACTCCTATTACACCACGCTCTGAGACATCCTGCCTGCTCATAAAGGTGACCCTGTTAAACCTGAGCCCTTTACACGCCCTCCTGAGTCTCCCCAGAGACCAGGTGCAGGGGGCTGGCCTAGAGCTCTGGGATCAAGAAGCTGGCCCCGAGGAGCCATGCCAACCACCGAGCCAGAGGCTGCCAAGCCAGGACTGGGTGGGAGCCAGGGACCTGCTCCTGGGTCCTAGGAGTG
This sequence comes from Graphiurus murinus, assembly GCA_004027655.1. Classification (NCBI taxonomy): domain Eukaryota; kingdom Metazoa; phylum Chordata; class Mammalia; order Rodentia; family Gliridae; genus Graphiurus; species Graphiurus murinus. The sequence goes on from PVLC010009806.1 coordinate 28,011, forward strand.
GCCAGGTCCCCACTCCGGCTCTGGAATCCACCCTCTTACTGTCTGTCCCTCAGACGGGCCCTCCCCTGCGCACCTTTGCCCTCAAATTGCCCTGATCTCATCCCAACCTCCATAGCTATGTTTAAAGTCCACCTCTGGGGAGCTCAGAGATTGAGTGTGCCTGAGAGTCCCGTCCTGGTCTTGCCTCACATCCGGCCCAGTGGGCTGTGGACCTGGACTTCCTGGGACCCTGGCTGGGGTTTGAGGAGAACGCGTACTCGCCTGTCCACAGGATGAAGCTGGCCACCGGCTGCTTGATTCTGTGGCTCGGCCTGACGGGTGGCCTGGCTCAGAGCGACCCCAGCCCCAAAGCAGAGGAGTCCTATTCCGACTGGGGCCTGCGGCACCTGCGGGGCAGCTTCGAATCCGTCAACAGCTACTTCGATTCCTTTCTGGAGCTGCTGGGAGGGAAGAATGGAGTCTGTCAGTATAGGTGCCGATACGGTGAGTGGGTGGCTTCTCTTCCTGGAGAACTGTGTGGGGGACCCATCAGCAGCTCACACAGGGCCTGGTCTGTCCTGTGCTTTCTCCTGCTGTCTGCTTCTTAGGCAGGGTTGCCAGACTGAGCAAATAAAAATATAGGACACCCAGTGAAATCTGAAATACAGATAAATGACTGATTTGTTAGTGTAAATATGTCCAAGGAAATTTTAGGATCTACTTATCCTGAGAAATTATTCATGGTTTATCTGAAATTCCAGTTTCACCAAGCTTCCTGTATAATTTGGGATGCTTTCCCTGGGGCCATTTTAATGAGTTTGTTGGGAGGAGGGTTTAAGAAAAGACAGCAGGGGAGCAGGGCATGGTGGTGCGTGCCTATAATCCCAGTAATTGGGAAGCTGAGACAGGAGGATCGAGAGTTTAAGGCCAGGCTTAGCAACTTGGTGAGGCCCTCAGCAATTTAGTGAGATCCTGTTTCAAAGTAAAAAAAATAAGATAGGACTAGGACTGTATCTCAGAGTTAGAATGCCCCTGGGTTCAACCCCTGATAACACACACACACACACACACACACACACACACACACACACACACACACACCAGCAAGGGCTGGGGAGAAAGAGTGTGGGTGTCTCTGTGGTGTTTCCAGCTAGGGAACTGAAGCCCAGCCTTCAGAGGAGATGCTGGCAGGGAATAAAATGAGCAGCTCTGAGCTCAGCTTGGAAAGGATTCTCCCTTCCCTTCTGCAGTTCACACCTTCCTCCCAGCTCTGCCAACCTCTGACAGGCATCAGTTCCCCTGCTCTGCTAAAGGAGCGGTCCCTGCACTGCTTCCTGGATCAGGATCAGCAATGGCCATGCTGGTCAACCAAGGTTTGCTGCCCAACGGAGATCCCAGCCTCAGGACAAACAACAGAGGCAGGATTGTGGACTGGTGGGAATACCTGCCCCCGCATTGACTGAGAGTGCATGCCAGGCTGCCCAAGAAGACATGGGCCAGTTTTCCCTTTACTGTGCTCAGAAGACCGTGAAAGGCGAGCAGAATGCACAGCCCTGGGCCTCCCAGTGGGCAGCATAATTTCACATGCTGGTGGAAAAAAAGGTTCTTAAATGTGGTGCACGGGATTGAGCCTAGGCCTTGTGTGTTAAACACATGCTCTACCACTGAGATTTATTTTATCTTTATTCGTGTGTGTGTGTGTGTGTGTGTGTGTGTGTGTGTGTGTTACTTGTGATTGAACCCAGAGGCATTCTACCTTTGAGCTACACCCAGCCCTATTTTATCTTCTTTTATTTTTTAATTTAGAAACAAGGTCTCACTGAGTTGTGAAGGGCCTCACTAAATAGCTGAGGCTGACCATGGACCTGCAATCCTCCTGTCTTAACCTCCCAAGTACTGGGATTACAAGCCTGTGCCACCACAACCCAACAATCACAGGTGTTCACTAATATCTGTTTATCAAATTGATAACAGCAGGAATTTTTTAAAGATATCAAGAACCAAACCCTCTCCTTCTTTAGCAAAATGGTATCAAAAATTTTCAGCAAATTTGACCAAATTATGTATGTGCACATACAAATATGTAACAAATCCCACTATTATTTATAATCACAATCCACCAATTAGTCCCCCTCTCACCATTAAAAAAAAAAAAAAATTCAGCTAAGTCTGGTTGCAGATCCCCTGGCTAGGTGGGGCCTTTGACAGCAGTAACTGGTGGGGGATGGGAATAGTCAACAAAGAGATAACAGGAGGGCAAATAACTCCTTTCACTCTGCAAAACACAGGCAGCTCAGAGGGGCCTGACCCACTTAGGAAAACAGGGGTTAAGTCCTTTGAAACCCTGGGGAGCTGAGAACCAGAGAGAATGTTGCCCAAAGAGGACAGTAAATCTTCTCAAATTGATTGTGAACCAAGCAGTCTTTCAAACAGATAACACGTAATCACTAATAGCGTCTGTTCCCTTTTAGTTTGCTTGTGACACACCTCTGGTGTACAAGGCTTCCCCGCCCCCCAGCGGTTCTCAAACTCCTGCTGTTCTGAAGCCTCACTAGGCTTATTTAAACAGATTGCCGGCCCCACCCCTAGCGTTTCTGCCCCACCCCTAGGTTTGGCCAGATTATTTGCGTTTTAAGGATTTGCAGGTGGTCCTAACTGCTGGTCCTGGGGCCACACTGAAAGGGTGTGGGGAACTGCTTTAAAACCTGCAATCTTTGGCCAGAAGGAACAGTTTAGCAACAGTCTACAAGAAAAACAAATGCTACATTTGAGATGTGCTTACCTGCTATGCAAAGCAGTGGTTCTCTACCTTGGGGTGTTTTTAAAAGTCCTGATAACAAACCAATTAAACCAGAGCCTCTGTGCTTGGGCCCTGACATCAGTATTTTAATGTTTCCCAGGTGATTACAAAGCGCAGCCAAGGTAAAGAGCGCTACTCCAAAATGCCAGTCTAAGAGAACTTCAGTCCATAGGTAAAGGTGCGTTTTTATTCTGGAAGCCCACACTTGTCCACGTAGCTTCCCATGATTCTTATATTTAAAGCAATTCATTTTTACATCAACACACAAAAGCTGTACTTAAAGGACTGGGCTGTGTATATGACGGGCTCAGTGTGAGTCAGTAGCAACACAGCACCGCTGATATCAGGGGGTCCATTACCAATAGGAACAAGAACTCCTTGAGAATCTCTTTTATTTTTATTGTATGTATGCATGTATGGATGGATGGATTCTGGTACCGGGGATTGAACCCAAGGATATTCTAAGCTCTGAGCTACATCCCCAGCCCTTTCCTTCTTTCTTTTTTTAAACAGGTTCTCACTAAATTGTCCAGGCTGGCCTCAAACTATCCTCCAGCCTTCCAAGCACTGGGATTACAGGCATGCTCCACTATGCCTGGCTGAGAATCTTTTTATTTTTTTTTAATTATTATTATTATTATTATTATTTATTATGGGGATTAAATCCAGGGGTGTTCTACCTTCAAGCCACACTCCCAGTCCTTGCTAAGGGTCTCACTAAGTTGCTGAGGCTGGCCTCAAACCTGATATCCTTCTGTCTTAACCTCCCAAGTACTGGAATTACAGGCATGCACCACCCTAGCCAACTAGAATCTTTTTTAAAATATAGATTTCTTTTTTCTCATACCAGAGATTCTGATTCAGTAGGTCTGACTCTGGAGCCTGCTTCTTTTGAGGAGGGGATGGGGGTATGTGCTGGGGGTTATATCCAAGGCCTCACACATGCTAGGCATGCACTCTACCACTGAGCTACACCCCGGGCCCATGGAGCTTCACTTTTTTTTGGGTACGGAGATTGAACTCAGGAGCGTTCTACCTCCAAGCTATACCCCCAGCCCTATTTCTTATTCTTTATTTGGAAACAGGGTCTCACTAAGTTGCGGAGTGCCTCACTAGGTAGCTGAGGCTGGCCATGAACCCGGATCCTCCGGTCTCAGCCTCCCAAATGCTGGGATTACAAGCGTGCGCCACCACGCCCTGTGTGGAGCTTCACTTTTAACAGGGTCTTGAATCAGACTTTGACAAAGCCTACTAAAAGAAAACTCATGGGTTTGAATGGAGGGGAGGATTCTATTGCTGGTGACCTAAGCCAAGTTACTTAACTATGTCAACTTCAATTTCCTCAGATATATAAAAAGAAAGTTAATAATACCCACCTCACAAGGCTTTTGTGAGAATTAAAGAGAACATATATAAAGAATTAGTGGTATGTATGGAATGTGGTATGTACCAACAAATTTTATAAATGTTATCAGTCTGGAGAACAGGTTAACTGCATTCAGATTTTTCTGGTTTGTCTTTAACATAAAGTAAAAAAATCCCCAAATCCCAGTGTCTGGACATCATCCCCTCAGCTTTTGGAAAAAGTGCTGTCTTCCATGTGAAAGTCTCTAGAGAAAGGTCATTGGAGCCAAGTTTCTGTTTCTTGTAAATACTGTCCACACTGTCACAATGAATAAATTCAAGGATCTCAAGATGAATTCCTTCTTGAGTTTAGTTCCAAGGGGGAAAAATACCTTAAAAATAACTTTAAAAATTAATCTTTTAAAAACAATTCAGTTGACAAATAAGAATATATATTGATGGAGTACAGCATGGTGTTTTGATCTAGGTATGCATTGTAGAAAGACTCAGTCAAGCTAATTAACATAGCCATCACCTCACCAACTTCCTTTTTTTGTGGTGAGAATGTTAACAATCTATTCTTTAGCAATTTTGAAATTTTGTAATACTATTTCTGTCTTTAAAAAGAAGGAAATCCTGTTATTCTTGACAACATAGATGAAACTGGAGAACATTATACTGAATCGAATAAGCCAGAAAGGCAAATATTATATTATCTCATTTATAGTTTTTGTTTTGTTTTTATTGTGGTATTGAGGATTGAACCCATGGAGCTTTCTACCTCCAAACTACACCCTGGCCCTTTTTCTTTTTGCTTTTAAAACAGGATCTTGCTTGGTTGCTGAGAGCCCTGCTACTTGCTAAGGCTGTCCTCAAACCTGTGATGCTCCTGTTTCAGCTTCCCAAATACTGGGATTATAGGCATGCACCACTATACCCAAATATATATATATATATATATATATATATCTTCTGGTGATAGGTACTTAGGTGGCTTCCATATCTTGGCTATTGTGAATACTGCTACCTTGAACATAATAATTTCAATTCCTTTGGATATATACCAGTAGTGGAACTGCTGGATCATATAGGAGGTCTATTTTCAGTTATCTGAGAAACTTACATTACTAATTTCCAAAAGAGTTTCCTTTTCTCCACATCCTCACTAACAGTTGTTATCAAGCTTTTTTTTTTTTTTTTTTTTTTTGCGGTACTGGGGATTGAACTCAGGGGCATTCTACCTCCGAGCTATACCCCCTGCCCTATTTTTTATTCTTTATTTTGAAACAGGGTCTCACTAAGTTGGGGAGGGCCTCATTAGGTAGCTGAGGCTGGCCGCAAATCAAGCATATTTTTGATAATAGCCATTTTAGCAGCTGTGAAATGATAGTTCATTGTGGGTTTAATTTGTATTTCCCTGAGGACTGGAGATGCTGAGCACCTTTTCATTTACCTGTTGGCCATTCATATGTCTTCTTTTGAGAAGTGTCTGTTCAAATCCTTTACTCACCTTTAAGTCAAGTTACTTGTTTTCCGGCTATTGTGTTGTTCGAGTTCCTTTATATATTTTGGATATTAGCCCCTTATCAAATGTAAGATTTGTAAATATTTTCTTCTAAGCTACAGATTGTTGCTTTAATTTTTCCCTTTGATACCCAGAATCTTTTGTCTGGTGCCTATCAGCCTTTCTGTTTTGCTTTGGTTTGGTTTTTAGAGGCCTTTTTATCTGTCTGAAACCTCAGAACAAAATTTATGGATCTTTGAGTTTGCATGTTTTTCCAGAGAAGAATTTACAGCCTTTATCATATTCTTCAGGGGATTCCTAGCCTGAAAAAAGAAAATAGCCGCTGGCTTAGAGGAAAATAGATTGCTCTCTACTAGGGTGATCAACCTGCCAGTTTGCCGAAAATGGGGCGAAGGGAAGCTTCTGGAATGTGAGACTTTCAGTACCAAACAGGGACAGTGCCAGGTAAACCAGGACAAGTGGGTCGACCTGTCTCTTGCACCTTACTCCATTTTAGTGACTGAAATAGAAAGTCCTTTGCATCAGTAAAATAGACACTGTTTGGCTTTGCTAGTACGTTATTCCAGGGTATACTTCATTTAAAGTACCCCACATCCTCCCCAGCACCTTCAGGGGCACCAGCTGGGTGGGGAGAGGCCACCTGCTGATCAGTCAAGGCCACAGCCCTCGGCCTGGGACAGAAAGTTTTTAATGTTCTTTCATGGTAAATCTGAGAGTGAGAGAAGTCTGGTCCAGGAGGCAGGGGGTGTGGCTGGAAGTGGAACTCTTGGGTTTCATGGCCAACTGGTTCTCATCTCCCTCTTGTTGTCTTTAAGGTGTTTTATGGTGTTTCACTTTATTCAGAAGATTTTATGTTTTATGAGATCCAATCTGTCAGTCTCTTTCTTTATGGCCTCTGATTTTTATGTCTTGATAGAAAACCATCCTCACTTCAGGATTATGACAATATTCTGCAATTTTTTTTTTCTGTGAAAGCAGCCATGGCAAATGTATAATAGCTGAGTGTGGCTGTGTTCTAATAAAACTTCTTTATGAGCACTAAAGCTGGAATTTCATATAATAAAATATTAAAATGTCATAAAACATTATCCTTGTTTGACACCCCCCCCCTCCCGCCCCGCCGCCACACAGCAGTCATTTGAAAATATAAAAACCACTTTGAGTCAGCAGTTTACACAAAATAGGCAGTGGGCTGGGCTTAGCTCTTGTTTGCCAGCCTGGACATAGAGTTTCAAGTTGCCCGCCTGCTGCTCCTAGAAACAGCCTGAGCCAGAAAATAAAACCAATCTGTGGATGTAGCACATTATTGATGCCTAGACTTAAGGCACCATACTATAAGCTACTTGAACTATAATTTGAGGATATGACATTATTTCTTGATTCAAAGTATTGCCTTTTTTTTGGTGGAAATTATACTTTAAGCTTCACTCTTAAGCAGAATTTCTATAGTTAACATAAACTATTATATACAATAAAAAACAACTTTTACCACCTGCAGGCCAGACAGGAATTTTATTTCATTATCCTTCAAACTGTAATATCAGTTTTATCTTCTATGAGTCGTCAGGTTCCAGAACAAAGAGGGCATTCCAGGAAGCCACCTTTGTCTGCTGCAAATGTCCTCTACTAGCTAAAGCTCTTCAAGAGACATCACACCATCAAATTTAAATACCTGTTCATTCATTTAAAATTTTCTTCCTGCCTAGTGTGGTGGCATATTCCTATTGTCCCAGCTATTCAAGGAGGCTTGCTTGAGCCCAGGAATTTGAGGCTAGCATGGCCAACATAGTGAAACCCTGTCAAAATCAAAAACAAAAAAACCTTAGAGTTTTCTTCCTAATATCTACAAGCATAGTATATATAGAATAAACTAAAGAAAAAATACAATTACTATTGTCTCACTCCCAAGAGATAAATAATATTTAATGATTGTATGATTGTTTTCAGGTATACTAATATTGTTTAGTACACTCTATTTTCCCATTCCCTGTGTTACATACACGCACAAACACACACACACACACACACACACACACACACACACACACATGCAGCAAGTTGATAGCATTATCAGTGGTAAATTACATTTCTCAAGGACTTTAAAAAGTACCACAGGAATTCCCGGTAGGCTGACGCTGACAGACTTCATCATTAAGTATAGTACCTCTCTATTACAAATAACAAGGAATGTTGGGTGAGAAGAAAACATTAAAAGGAATAGAAAATATGATTTTAACAGAACTCAATGAAAAATGAATACATGAATTTAAGGATCTAATTCGAATTTTTTTTTTTTTCAGAACTGGGGATTGAACCCAGGGGCATTCTACCTCTGAGCTACAGCCCTATTTTTTTTTTTTTTGAAACAGGGTCTCACTAAGTTGTGGAAGGCCTCACTAAGTAGCTGAAGCTGGCTATGAACCGGCAATCCTCCTGTCTCATCCTCCCAAGTAGTGGGATTACAAGCATGTGCCACCACACCCAGCTAATTAGAATTCAAAGAAATGAAAATTTGTAATTATTGAAAGAAAAATCTCAGTAGGTCAATTAAATAGCAGATTAGTCAACCTAGAGAAAAATGTAAATGGATTTTATGCCACTCTGCTGGAATTCTGTACAGGGAGATAAAAAAGATGAAAAATATGAAAGGGAGATAAAGATATATGAAGAACAAGATAAGAAAAAACTCAACATTCAGAAATAAGAGGCACTAGAGAAAAAAATTAAATACAATGAGGAGCCGGGTGTGGTGGCACACGCTTGTAATCCCAGCATTTGAGAGGCTGAGACCGGAGGATCTGGGTTCATGGCCAGCCTCAGCTACCTAGTGAGGCACTCCGCAACTTAGTGAGACCCTGTTTCAAAATAAAGAATAAAAAATAGGGCTGGGGGTATAGCTCGGAGGTAGAATGCCCCTGAGGAAAAGAACATATTTATACAGTGGCTGCAAATTTTCCAGGATTGAAAGAAACTCAGGACTTGAGATTGTTCTAAGTAGGATAAGGAGAAAGACTCTACAGGTAGATCCATTGTAGTGAAACTATGAAAATGTAGAGAAATTGGAACCACTGTGCATTACTGGTGGAAATTAAAGCAATATCATTATGAAAACAAAGTGGTAGTTCGACAAAAAGTTAATCATAGAATATCTATGAGCCAGGAATCCTACTCCTTGGGTATACACTCAAAAGAATTAAAAAGAGATTGTGTGTGTGTGTGTGTGTGTGTGTGTGTGTGTGTGTGTGTGTTTTACTGGGGATAGAACCCAGGGACATTTTACTTCTGAACTACATATTACACCTTCAGCCCTATTTTGTTCTTTTCTTTAATTTTGAAATAGGATCTCATTAAGTTGTGGAGGGACTCATTAAATAGCTATTGCTGGCCTCAAACCTGCAATCCTCCTGTTTTAGTTTAGTCTCCTAAGTACTGGGATTACAATAAAAAGAGATATTTAAACAAAGCTATAGATGAACTTTGAAAACATCATGCTTAATGAAAGGAAGCAGTCACAAAATGTATACACTGTATGATTCCATTCATTTCTTTTTCTTTTTTTTTTTTTTTTTTTTTTGGTACTGGATATTGAACCCAGGGGCATTCTACTTCTGAGCTACACCCACCACCCTATTTTATTTTTTATTTTGAAACAGGGTCTCCCTAAGTTGTTGAGGTTGATCTTGAACCTGCAATCCTCCTGTCTCGGCCTCCCAAGTACTGGGATTACAAGTGTGTGCCACCACGCCAGGCTATGATTCCATTTCTTTGAAATATCCAGTTAGGTAAATCTAGAAAGCAGATTAATGGTTTCCAGTAGTTGGAGAGGGGTTGAGGAGTGGTATGGGGTGCATATTTGTGTCCCTGCCAAATTCATACATCAAAGCCATAACTCATACAATGCACCAATTAATTAAAAACAAAACAAAACCATAACTCACATGGGAGGGTATTATGAGGCAAAGCCTTTGGAAGATAGTTAGGTTTAGATGAAATCTTGAGTGTGAGACCCCTCCCCCATGATGGAGTTGAGTGCCCTTCGAAGAAGGAGAAGGAGACCACGGCTCCCTCTTTACCTGCGAGGATACAAGAAGACAACAGCCATCTGCAAACCAAGAAGAGGGTCTGATGGCACCCTGCTCTGGAATGCTGATGGCACCATGATCTGGAACTTCGAGGAATACGTTTCTGTTGTTTAGGCTACCCAGTCTATGTCACTTATATTATAGCAACCCAGACTGACTGAGACAGAGAATGGCTGCTTATGGAGAACATGGTCTCCTTTGGTAGTGATAGAAATGTTTTGGCCGGGCGTGGTGGCACATGCTTGTAATCCCAGCATTCGGGAGGCTGAAATCAGAGGATCTGGGTTCGAGGCCAGCCTCAGCTACCTAGTGAGGCACTCCGCAACTTAGTGAGACTCGGTTTCAAAATAAAGAATAAAAAATAGGGCTGGGGGTGTAGCTCGGAGGTAGAATGCCCCTGAGTTCAATCCCCAGTACTGAAAAAAAAAAAAAAAAAAAAGCGGGCGTGGTGGCACACATTTGTAATCCCAGTACTTGGAAGGCTGACACAGGAGGACCTTGGTTAGAGGCCAGCCTCAGCTACTTAAGGAGGCTCTCTGCAACTTAGTGAGACCCTGTTTCAAAATAAAATAATTTAAAAAATAGGACTAGGGGTGTAGCTTAGAGGTAGAATGCCCCTGGGTTCAATCCAGTACCAAAAAAAAGTTTTGTGAATGTATTGGATTATACATGTTAAAATAAGTATTTTTATGTTATTTAATCTTAATTTAAAAAGAGAATAGATTCCACCAAGAGAGTGAAAAAAACAACACACAGAATGGGAGAGAAATAGTTTCAAATCATATGTCTGACAAGCACTTGTTTCCAGTGTATATAAAAAACTCTTATGACTCAGCAGTTAAAAGAAAAATATCCCAATTATAGGATGAAGAAAGGATTTGAATCGATATTGTCTCCAGAGAGGATGTACAAATGACCAATAAGCATGTAAAAAGATGCTCATCATAACTACCATGAAAGACTGCTTCACACCCACTAGAAAGGCTATAATCAAAAAGACAGATAATATCAAGTGTTAGTGAGGATACAGAGAAATTGAAACCCCCAGATATTGCTGGTGGGAATGTAAACTGATGCAGCCACTTTGGAAAACAGTCTTGCAGTAACTCAGAATGCTAAGTAGTTACCATGTGGCCCAGTAACCCTACTCCTATGGAGAGATGAAATGCATGCACACATGAAAAACCTGCACCTAAATATTTGTAGTAGTATTATTCATAATAGCCCAAAGTGAAACCAACCCAAATGTCCACCAGCTGATGAATGGATGAACAACATATGGTCTATGGAATACTTTTTGGCAATAAAAAGAAACAAAGAACTGGGTATGGTGGCGCATGCCTGTAAACCCAGTACTTGAGAGGCTGAGACAGGAGGATTGCAGGTTCAAGGCCAACCTCAGCAACTTAGTAAGACCCTGTGTCAAAATAAAAAGGGGCTGGGAGTGTAGTTCAGAGGTAGAATGCTCCTGGGTTCGATCCCCTGTAGAAGGAAGGAAGGAAGGAAGGAACGAAGGAAGGAACGAAGGAAGGAAGGGAGGGAAGGAAGGAAGGGAGGGAACTGATACGTACTGCACAGTGAGTGAACACTGAAAACATTATGCTAGCCGGGTGTGGTGGCCCACGCTTGTAATCCCAGCATTCGGGAGGCTGAGACCAGAGGATCCGGGTTCGCGGCCAGCCTCAGCTACCTAGTGAGGCACTCCGCAACTTAGTGAGACTCGGTTTCAAAATAAAGAATAAAAAATAGGGCTGGGGGTATAGCTCGGAGGTAGAATGCCCCTGAGTTCAATCCCTAGTACCGCAAAACAACAACAACAACAAAAAAAACATTATGCTAAGGAAAAGATTCTAGACATAAAATGCCACATGCTAAGTGACTTGATTTATGTGAGATGGTCAAAGTCTGTATAGAGACAGAAAGCATATTTAGTGGCTGCCTATAGCTAGAGGAGGGAAGATGAAGAGGGATTACTAATGATAAAAATGTTCTACTAGATGTGGTGATGTTGCACAACTCTGAACTGGCTAAAACTATTGAATACATTAAAGGGTGAATATGTACGTGGGTTATATCTCAATAAATCTATCATAGAAAAAAATGTAATAAAAGAGATCCAAATCATAATGACCATGGCAATAGTTATGTATTACTGAGTAATGAGTTACCCTCCCACCTAACAGCTTAAAGTAGCAAACGTGGCGTCACAGTTTCTGAGGGTCAGGAATCCTGAGCGGCTTCTCTGAGTAGCTGAGGCTCTGAGTTTTTCCTACTCTGGCTTCCAGCTCTGAAGATGGGACTGGGCTGTAGGATCTCCTCTCAAATGGGTATGGTTCTAGGCAGGAGGCTTGACTTTGCCACATGGGCCTTCCCGCAGGACTGTGTGAGACATAGCGTCCCCCAGAGAGAATGATGAGAGAGCGAGCCCAAGACAGAAGTTATACTCTTTTATAACCTAATTTTGGAAGTGACATACCTCTAATTCCACCATATTCTCTTGGCTATGCAGACCAATCCTGAGATAATATACAGGGTATAAATACCCAGGACCTGGGGATCACTGGGGCCATCTTGAACCATAATCTTTTTTTTTTTTTTTTTGGTACTGAGAATTGAATCCAGAGGCATTCTACCTCTGAGCTATACCCCCAGCCCTTTTTTATTTTTGAAACAGAGTCTCACTAAGTTGCTGAAGCTGGCCACAAACCTGTGATCTTCCTGTCTCAGCCTCCCAAGTACTGGGATGACAGGTATGTGACATGTACCCAGTTTAGACCATAATTTTTCACTACATGTTGCAATAAATCCCCAAACATACTGTGGCAGGAACTGCTCATTGTGCCCTAAGAGTGATTTCTCCCTTTTTTGCAGTCAACTGTCTCTCCTTTCGGCTTTCAGTTGGGCTCATGTCTGCCTGATTGAATAAAGACTCCATTTCCTTGCCCTTCTTTATGACTAGAGCTTGACATTTGATTGATTAAGGTCAGGTCGAAGGGAAGAAAGAGGAGTTAAGATGTAGATTCTGGAGTGTGTTTATTAAATAGAAGGACTGGATCTTTCTAACTTTCCATCCTGCTGCTGGTAATATGGATGTGATGTCTGAAGTACCATCTTAGACCATGAGAGGCAGGGCTGGCCCAGAATAGTGCAGATGTCCCGTGTTAGTCTTATGGTCCTTACTTTTTGTTTAAGAATCTGAATAATATAGGTTGAGAGGAGATGTTTCAGTCAGTATTCCCACTGCTAGGACCCAAAATACCTGATGACCATAACTTAGAGAAAAGATTTATTTGCTCACAGTTCTGGAGGTTTCAGAGGTCTTGGTCCATGTTAGACCAAGTCACATCTGTGAAGCCAAAACCACGGTGGTAAGAAGCAGGGTGAGAAAGGTTCTGTAGAAATATACATATATGTTTACATATGTATGTATGTATATTCCCCAGGAACGCAACCCCAATAACCACTTCCTGCAGCCACACCCGACCTGCCTCCCTTACCATCCAATCGACCCAGCAATGGACCTGCCCACTGATTAGGTCGGCACCCTAGTAGTTCAAGTATTTCATTTCTGAACATTTTTGCATTGTCAATACGTGAGCTCTTCCAGGGGACATTCTATGTCCAAACCATAAGAGGGGATATAATAAATATATGGAGAAAGTTATGATGCTCTATTGAAGGGCTAAAGGAAAGTCTAAGTGTAACTAGGGCAATACTATGATCATGTTTTAAAAGACTGAGTATTCTAAAAAGACAGTTGTCTTCAAATTCAGCTCTAAATTCAATGATTTTTTTTAAATCAAAATTCTGACAATATTTTTTGTAGAATTTGCTAAGTTGATTCTAAACTTTGTAAGCCAGAGTGAGGTCCAAGAATAATCCAGGCAATTTTGAGGAGTAGTAAGGAGGGAGGACTGGAAAACACAGACCTAGTATCTAAAAGTTAAAATAGGAAGATGGATGCTTCAACTGTACCTGGATCTGTACTTGAACTGTGGCATCGAATTAAATAGAAAAAATACGTATAGCAGGTTTGACAAATGTTAACATTTATTATATTTGTAATACATGGGAACATGGGTATTTATTGCCTGTCAGTTACTCAGTTTTTGTTTTTGTTTTTGTTTTTTGCGGTACTGAGGATTGAACTCAGGGGCATTCTACCTCCGAGCTACACCCCCAGCCCTATTTTTTATTCTTTATTTTGAAACCGAGTCTCACTAAGTTGCGGAGTGCCTCACTAGGTAGCTGAGGCTGGCCATGAACCCAGATCCTCTGGTCTCAGCCTCCTGAATGCTGGGATTACAAGCATGCACCACCATGCCCGGCTCTAGCTATTCAGTTTTGAAACATTTCATAACACAAAGTAATTAAAAATAAAATTTCTGGTGGGAGAAGATTAAAGGAAATAAATAAACAAACAAACCTGCCCAGTGCCTCACTCTGAAGATTCATTGTTATGGTATTTCCTTGGTCTTATGCTCAGTCTTACGTGTCTTAAAAAAAAAAAAAAAAGGGCAAAGATGTAGTAATTGAACATGGGCTTTGAAGATAAACAGGAATGTGAAGTTATATCCTATTTCCCCTACTTACTGTATGACCTTAGACAAGTCATGTAACTTCTTAGTTCCTAATTTCCTTATCTAAATAATGGGATAAATCCAGGCATGGTGGCACATACCTATAATCCCAATACTTGGGAGGTTGGGACAAGAGGATCGTAGGTTCAAGGCCAACCTCAGCAACTTGGCAAGGCCCTCAGCAACTTAGACCCTGTTTTGAAAATAAAATAAATAAATAAATATAGGGCTGGGGGTATAGCTCAGAGGTAGAATGCCCCTGGGCTCAATCCCCAGCACCACACACACACACACACACACACACACACACAATGGGAGAAAATACCCACAGCAGATGACTGTCATGAGGTCATCTCAGGTCAGAGCTATCTTTAAGTATGATGACTGTCATTAACAAAGCCTCTCTCTACACATTTGCAACATTATTCTATGTAAGGTCATAGAATAACTCGAAAGCCATGTAGGAAAAACTAAGAAAGTCAAAGCTTTCAGACTGGGTTTACTTAGTTCAATGATACAAATGCCTAAAATATTGTACCGGGTGTTGTCTTTGCTCTTTGGTTATTAATGTCTTGTCTATATCTACAGAATCTTGCTAAACTTCCTTCATCGGTCTTGAGCGCTTTCGTGGTGCTGTTAAATTCTGATTTTGTGTGTGGCCAGCTAGTGCTCCCTTGCTCTCACTCCGTGCCTGACCCGTGGTCTCACAGCATTCAGAAGGATAAGAAACTGGGATTTGGTTTGGTTTGGTTGTACTATGATCTTTACCTTCAAGGGCATGCGGTAGAGAAATGTCAGAAGTGTTATTAAATAATTGCTCATAAGTGAGATCAGCCAGTCTCAGAAAGGCAAGGGTCAAATATTGTCTCTCATGTGCAGAAGCTAGAGAGAAAATAGGAAATAAAAGGGACTTTCGATAATTGAGGGGAGAGACCCGTAGGATGGTGGAAGGGAATAGGAGAGGGCGGTGGGGAGGGAAAAGGAAGGACTGATGAAAAAGGAGTTCAAATTGTACTATGCCCGC
The DNA here is from genome assembly GCA_004027655.1 of Graphiurus murinus. NCBI lineage: Eukaryota > Metazoa > Chordata > Mammalia > Rodentia > Gliridae > Graphiurus > Graphiurus murinus. Next base: position 43,345 of record PVLC010009806.1, read on the forward strand.
ATATGAAGGTGTCACTACCGATCTCACTACTACATTACGCATGGGGAGGCATGGGGAGGAGCAGGGTGGAACTTGAAACACACCAGGACCTGTGTGCATGTTTGTTTGTATGACTTTGGACCTCCCTGTGATGTATAATTATAACGCACCAATAAAAGTATATAAAAAATAAGCAATGCCAGGCGTGGCGGCACACACCTGTAATCTCAGTACCTGGGACGCTGGCACAGGAGGATCACGGGCTCAAAGGCAGCCTCAGCAACTGAGACTCTGTTTCAAAATAAAAAATAAAAAGGGAGGCCAGGCGTGGCGGCACACGCTTGTAATAGCATTTGGGAGGCTGAGACTGGAGGATCCGGGTTCACAGCCAGCCTCAGCTGCTTAGTGAGGCACTCCGCAACTTAGTGAGACCCTGTTTCAAAAATAAAGAATAAAAAAATAGGGCTGGAGCGTGTAGCTCAGAGGTAGAATACCCCCAGGTTTCATCCCCAGTACTGCAAAAAAAAAGGAGGGTAGGGGTGTAGCTCAGAGGTAGAATGCCTCTGGGTCCAATCTCCAGTACCATGGAGAAAAAAAAGAAAAAGAAAAAAGAAAGAGAGAAAGGAAAAAATAAGTGCTCATAAAATTCTTTGAGATTAGGAGAAAAACAACAAAGTCCCCTGAAGGTCATTGTTTTCTTCTGCCACCATCACCACTGCCTATTTAATATATTTGGTGACGAACAATAACTTTCAAGGAAAAAATGGAATATGCTTTTAGAAAAATTTTTATTTAATGACTGTTGCTGAATGCTTGATTTCTAAATATTTCTTCCTGCTTCTGTCCTCTCTTGCCCCTGCTAGGAAAGGCACCAATGCCCAGACCTGGCTACAAACCACAGGAGCCCAATGGCTGCAGCTCTTACTTCCTGGGTCTCAAGGTACCAGAAAGTGTATGTACTATCAGCATTATGTTCTTGGTTCATAGATTTTAATTAAGAGCAATCCAAGAGTTTTCACTGGTGGAAGTGATCAATTATGGAATTATATTGAGCAATGTAATTAGGTATTTTAAATTAGATCTGGGGAGAAATCACTAAGCTGAGACATCAAGGATAAAAGGTTTCTGTGTAAACTGGATAGGATGACGGCTGAAGGCAGGACACGGTGATGAGCTCATGCCCCTCACAGAGGCCCACACCTGTAATGCTGGCTACTCCAGAGGCTGAGCATATTTTAAAATGGATCTCAGAAGTGTGACTTACTTAGATTGAACCATTTCAGTGATGTACTAGAGCTGGCTGGTACTGGCCAGTGAAGGCTGATTGTTTTAATTGTATCAGCTTACTTTTGTAAGCAGTTGATTTCATGCTGATAGCATCAAATCAGCTATGTTTGGAATATTGACATCATAGAAATCAGCAGTCACACACCTAGCTGCTTGCTAAACGTGTATTAGCACACCACTGACCCTTTCTCAAACTGTTGCCTACCCCCTCTCCAGGTTCCTTTAAGTCTTCTTGGAAGCCCTTTTACCTTCTTGACTTCATTTTTTCTGCTGATTCAAAGATTTTGCTTTGCAATAATTTTCTAAGCAGCATAATATTTATTCTTCTAATTAAAATGCTGTTCACCTATGTGATATTTTCATGCAAATTGTAAAAAAATCCCCTTTCCTCAAGAAAAATTTCCTCCATCTGTCAGAAATGCTCCTCCTTCTTTCCCTTCCCTTCCTCCTCCTCCTCCTCCTCCTTCTCCTCTTGCACCAGGCTAAAAATGCACCTTCATATACTGATTTTGTTAGAAAAAAGAAACTTTGGGGACACCAAGTGCTGTGTGCATGTATGTCAATGTCAACATGATATACATTGTGATATAAGACCAAGATGCACCAATAAAAGCACATAAAAATAAATAAACATGGGTATGCATAAAAAAGAAAAAAGAAACTTCATTGCCATTAGCTGGATAGTGTTCTTAGTAATTTATAAGTTCATAGTATCTTGAGGAAAGGTATTCCCTTAAATATGGTGCCCTTGTGCCTTACACAACCCAAGCACCAGCCTTGTCCATGGTTATTAATAAGTATACAGGCACAGAAGAAAGAGAATCCTTCCAAATGCATACATTAGAGAAACCACACATTTTTGGCTATCAGTAGATAAAAAGTGAGCTAGAATTATTTGTAAGTAGTTTAATAATGTCCAATTTAATCAAATTGAACAATGGTCACTCTACTCATCTAATTGTCTGATGCCTTTGTCATGAGGCATTTTTACCTTGGGGTCCAGGGACAGGCAAAAGCCTTTACTTCAGGTATTAGATTATGAGATTTTTCCAGAATTGTAGCACCTAGGCCAGAGCCTCATCTAATGTGTTGGATTCTCTCTTAATGTGATAGTGGGTTTGGGCTTAGAAGGCGTTTTAAACTGCTAACATCCTTATTGTGCTTTAGGTAGCCTTGAAATAAAAGTTCAAATAAAAGAACACTTACAGACACTTAAGTAGAAAGGCTCTGCAATCACTGATCATTTGCTCCTCACCCACACCCTCAACCCAGATTTGTACAGTTGCCACCCGAGTCCAAGCCTATGTTATTAGAAAAAAAAAAAAAAAACTGCAAAAGATTCAAAGATGCTTTGCCCAAGTGGAGACTCACTCTCTCCAATCTATTTTCTACCCCACGGAATGATTATTCTTCTTTGATCACTGTTTTTATTAAGTGTTTTCCTAGCTCAAGATTTCTTATCAAGTCTAATTAGGTACTTCAGAAGTCAAGATTACCCATCAACTTGCCCTTCTTCCTAATTAAAATCAGTTTTCTTTCTTGGAGCAGAGGATTGAACACAGGGCCTTGCATAAACTAGGCAAGCGCTCTACCACTGAGCTACATACCCAGCCCCGAAAGTTTTTTATATATACATTCACATCTGCACACATATACATGCACATGTATTTCCCTAGTAAGTCCTTTGAAAACTAAAGTTGAAGCCGGGCGTGGTGGCGCACACCTGTAATCCCAGCATTTGGGAGGCTGAGACTGGAGGATCTGGGTTCTTGGCCAGCCTCAGCTACCTAGTGAGGCATTCCGCAACTTAGTGAGACCCTGTTTCAAAATAAAGAATAAAAAATAGGGCCGGGGGTATAGCTCGGAGGTAGAATGCCCCTGAGTTCAATCCCCAGTACCAAAAAAAAAAAAAAACAAAACTAAAGTTGACTTGCTCATATGTGATCTGCTCATTTATTTCTCTATCTGCTATATTCTAAATCAATCCTAATCTCTAATAATCTTCTGTCTTCTTTTAAAACCCTCTCAAAAAATTTCTGTTTCAAGCTGGGCATGATGGCGCATGCATGTAATTCCAGTACTTGGGAGGCTGAAACTGGAAGATCTGGGTTCGTGGCCAGCCTCACCTACTTAATGAGTCCCTCCACAACTTAGTGAGACCCTGTTTCAATTTTTTGTTTTGAAACAGGGTCTTGCTATGTTGCTGAGGATCTCGCTAAGTTGTGAGGCTGGCCTCGACCCTGTGATCCTCCTGTCTCAGCCTCCCAAGTACTGGAATTCCAAGTGTGTGCCACCATGGTTGGCTTATCCTCAGTTTTTTTTTTTTTTTTTTCTGTGTGTGTGTGTGTGTGTGTGTGTGTGTGTGTGTGTGTGTGGTGCTAGGGGTTGAACCCAGGGCATTCTACCTCCAAGCTATACCCCCAGCCCTATTTTATTTTTATTTTGAAACAGGGTCTCATTAGGTTGATTAGAGTCTCACCACTTGCTGAGGCTGTCCTTGAACATAAGATTCTCCTGTCTTAGCCTCCCAAGTACTGGGATTATAGGTGTGTACCACCACGCCTGGCCTTACCCTCTGTTTTAATTGAATTTGCAAATCCTGCAGCTCTGTCCTCTTGACTTCCTTCCGGGCCTCAGTTTTCATTACTGTAGTGGCTTGCAGATTGGTAACGACTGCCATCTCAAAGGAAAAGATGAAAAGTGAGCCAGAGTCATTTATTAAACTAATAACTAAGTAATGATCAAAACTTAGCCTCCTGGGGTGCTCAGTCTATTCTGCCCAGCCTGGCTGTTTCTGAACTGATGATCTGAGGTGTCTGAGAACTGGCTGATTAGTGCCAAGGTTGGGCGAGGTAGCCTGAGGTCCTCCTGGGTCTAAACGTGGCATTTCTCTCCTCCTCCTCCTCCCCCTTTTCCAGATGGACTTGGGCATTCCTGCAATGACCAAGTGCTGCAACCAGCTGGACGTCTGTTATGACACTTGTGGTGCCAACAAATATCGCTGTGACGCGAAATTCCGCTGGTGTCTCCACTCTATCTGCTCGGACCTTAAGCGGAGCCTGGGCTTCGTCTCCAAGGTGGAAGGTAGGTATCTTCAGGACATTTCCTGGTGACAGGGAGTCGTGTTCTTATTTCACACAGAGAGACAGCCAGAGCCCCTTTACTCCAAGAGATTGCCAGAGCACGGAGCTTTCTCTCCGGAACACTGTGGCCACGCAGGAAAGGCTGAGGGAAGATTCTGGGCACTCCTTCCCAAAAGTTCTTGCTGTCCTGCCCATGGGCTGCTGGCATGCACACCAAAACCTTCCCAGAGAAATAAAAACCTGTCCTTGAAGACCCAAGAAAAAGCTGCCCAACCAGCCTGGGTTATCCATTCTGCTGTTAAATTATTTCCCATATTAGGAGTTATTCTATACAGGGCATCTTAATTTGGCTTAAGCCCCTTTTTCATATTTTGTTGTCAGTCAGGGCAGGAATTTTTTTAAATTAAAAAAAATTTTTTTTAAATTAAAAAAAATTTTTTTAAAAATTTTCATGCAAAAATTTCTATGTACTTTAGAATAACTATTTGTAAACACTGCTTAGCTACCCAGTTTCCAGCACTGGCTCTGTAATTTCTTTTTCCTAGTTTACCTTAGGAAAAGCTTTAATCTCTCAGTTTCTGAAGCCAGGACATTCTATCTAGGTATTAGTATTTTATGTTTTAGATAGTAAAGGTTGAAATTCAGGCATATAAAGCACTGGCCCCATGCCACAGAGAAGACCGACAGTAGAAAGAATCTTGGATCTGGTTCATAGATCGATATCTAGCATGTCATCCTAAAAGAATGTGAGGACTTAGAAATATGAATAATTAATTGGGCCCTAAAAAGGGAGAGAATCACTCTATCCTGTATGTATAAAGGGTGAAAAAGAACCTGCAGCTAATCTAAGGTCAGGTCAAGTTGCTGCCTCTAAGCAATGTCCTATTGATTTTTTTCTTCTAAATATTTCTTTGATATCCCACTTGCCTGGTATAAATTAACCTATCCAATGTATTCCCTCCACTGGGACCAACTATATTTTTATACCACATGAATCTGATCATCTCTATCCCCCGCTGAAGTCATTCAATAGTTTTCTCTTCCTTAGGGATTAAAGATAAACCCTTTAGCATGGCTCTTTCTGATTCTGCCCTAACTCGCCTCTTCCAGCATCCTTTGAGATATTCAGGATTTCTCTCCTGACTCCTGTTGCTGAAGACCACTTGGGTTGATGGCCCATACCTCTCTGTCCCTGAAGTTCCCTCTGCTTAGAACACCCTGATCATCTATTGGTTAGTTTTGCTGAAATCGCTTTACTGAGCTATAATTCATATACAATATAATTCACCCATTTAATTTCTTGTTAAATATGCTCACAGAATTATGTGAACACCCCTAAATCAATTTCAGAATGCATTCATCCCCTCAAAAAGGAATTCCATAGCTATTAGTGGTCCCTCTCTAAAATCCCCCTGCTCTGTTTGAAGCAACCACGAATCTTTCTACCTCTGTAGATTTGTCTGTTCTGACAGTTCATATAAATGGACTCATATAATATGCAGTCTTCTGCGACTGACTTCACTTAGTAAGGTTTTGTCCATGTTGTAGAATGTACCAGTATTGTATTCCTTTTTATTGCTGAATAGTAATGTATGGCATTAACAGATTATCTTCATCCATTTGTCAGCGGTGGATATTAGTCTACAGTTTGTTATTCTTGTGGTGCTTCTGCCTGGTTTGAGTAATACTGACTTCATAAAATGAGTTGGGCAATGATCCCTCTTTGGAAAAGATTTATATTAGTTCTTCTTTAAATGTCTGGTAAGATTTCCAAGTGAAGCCATGTGAGATTTTACTTATTTTGGAAAAGGTTTTAATTACTGATTCAAGAGCTTGGATTAGTAATTGTATTTATATACACTAGCAATCTAGTCACAATTTCTATTTCTTCTTGAGTCAGTTTCAGCAATTTATGTCTTTCCAGGAATTGTCCATTTGCTCTTAAATTATCTAATTTGGGGACATGCAATTATTCACAGTATTTCCTTAAAATCCTATTTGTTTCTGTAAGATTAAAAGTGATGTTCCTCTTTCATACCTGAATTTGGTAATTTGAGTCTTTCTTTCCTTCACCTTCTCCCCTTCCTTTCTTTCTTCCTTCCTTCCTTCCTTCCTTCCTTCCTTCCTTCCTTCCTTCCTTCCTTCCTTCCTTCCTTCCTTCCTTCCTGTCTTTTTGTCAGTCCAGCTAGTTTTCAACATGTCTTATCTTTTCAATAAATGTCCTGATTATCAACATTTGATAAATCAAATTTTTTATTTTCAGCCAGGCACTGTGGCACATGCCTCCTTGGATAGCAGAGACAGAAGGATTTCCATTAAAAGCTAGCCTCAAGCTGGGCGTGGTGGCGCACGCTTGTAATCCCAGCATTCGGGAGGCTGAGACTGGAGGATCCGGGTTCGAGGCCAGCCTCAGCTACCTAGTGAGGCACTCCGCAACTTAATGAGACCTGGTTTCGAAATAAAGAATAAAAAATAGGGCTGGGGGTGTAGCTCGGAGGTAGAATGCCCCTGGGTTCAATCCCCAGTATCGCCAAAAAAAAAAAAAAAAAAAAAAAAAAAGCTAGCCTCAGCAACTTTAGTGAGACCCCTGTTTCAAAACTTTAAAAAATCAGGCTGGGGGTGTAGCAATCCCCAGTAATACACACACACACACACACACACACACACACACACACACACACACACACACAAATTATTTTCAAAAAAAGATTTGATATTTAAAATTTATGTTTTCAATAAAATAAAATATTCACTGATAAAACCAATCTGTTTACATCAATATATATTGATATGGTGATATTTTTATTGGTATATCATTTGCATGCCATAAAATTCACCCTTTTAAAGTAAATAATTCAGTGGTTTTTCATGCATTCACAGTGTTGTACAACCATCACCACAATCCAACTCTAGAATATTTTCATTAGCTCCAAAAACAAAAACAAAAACTATTAGCAATCACTCCTCATCTCCCCTTACCCACAGCCCCTGGCAACCCCTTCTCTACTTTCCATTTCTACAAATTGCCTCTTGTGGAGAGTTCATATAAATGGAATCACACAACATGAGGCCTTTGTGTCTGGCTTCTTTTACCTAGCATAATGTTTTTAAGATTCATCCATGTTGTCAATACTTCATTTTTCAATACTTCATTTTCCTGGTTTGTTTTTGAGGTTAAAGCTTAGATTTCTTCCTCTGGGATGCCTTGCCTAATAACTCTTACCCCCAACGGGTTAGAGTCCTCTGGGCTTCCATACCAGCCTGGGGTTACTGTCACCATGGTGAAGTATAACTATCTTGACATGCCCATCCTGTCCATCTCTTGGTCCAAACCACAAGATCCTTGAGTTGAGGATGATGCCTTTTATCTCCGTATCCCTGGCACCCAAAAGAGTGTCTGACCAACCTGTCCAACATACATGTGTTTTTCAATCAATGAATGATTGCACCTTCCATGCTTGCACAGGGAAAGCCACCAGAAACCGTAGTGTGATCTGAGGCCTTATTCTGCAAAATGGTGAGCTTAATAGTGTGGGAGATTCTAATTACTAACCATTATTTTGACCAGAGATCCTTCAAATGGTGGACACCTCAGAGTGTATTCTGCATTATTGGACAGGATGGAAGGCTTTTCTGAAAAAGCTTCTCTTGACTGTATGCTTTTCCCTTTAAATCTGTACTCAGATCACTGCCCCTATTTTCCTTGGGGTGTCAGGTCACCCTTGGGAACACACTGTCTCCTCACAGTTAGACTACTTGGGATAGTCCTCTATGGCTAACCTTTATTTATCCATCTTTTTCAAGCAGCCTGTGATTCTCTGGCTGATACCGTGTTCAAGACCGTCTGGACCTTGGGCTGCCGACCATTTATGAACAGTCAGCGGGCAGCGTGTGTCTGTGCGGGAGAGGAGAATGAAGAGCTCTGAGCCTGGGCGGCTCCTTCCTGTTTGTGAGCGACTCTACGGCTGTCAGTCTCAGAGACGGTAACAGAGATGGTGGCAGGGGTGTGTCAGCCTTTCTGCCACCAGTTTGGACTCCACAAAGCAGGAGAAAGGAAACAGCAAGTCCTATCCTTTGAGGAAAGTTGAGATACAGAGATGTGGAAAGATTGAAGACTGCTCTTCACCTTTACACTGGTCTCCCCAACCAAGACACATGTCCCTGGAAATTCACTTAAAGACTAAACAACAAGCAAACCCTGATTCTTGGACCTGATCATTTTCTTCGTAGATGAAATTTTGAGGAGTCCAACCTTTTGGGAAGCAATGACTTTCCTCCGGCCCATGTCTCAGTTAACACCAGTTAGCACTTCACATTTAATAAAGTGTACTTTTTAGAAAATTTGAAAAGATATGAATGAATTCCATTATCACCTATGTTCCCATTTCACTTAGAAGAGAACAGAACCTACCATGGTAAGTTCCAGTGATGACAACAATGATTCCCACAGTGCTGAAGAGATCACAGCAGGGGTAGGGGCCAGAGGCTCACCTGATGAAGGCCAGTGGAGATGAAGGTCAGGTGGAACTAGGGCTCTGAGGTGCCCGCCCCGGGGGGGATTCGCAGCTAAGATCTGAGTTGCACTTGGTAAGGGCTGGGAAAAGCTCTGCGACGTGTGGAGAGTGAGAGACAAACGGCTGCTCCCCACATCAGTTCTCAGCCCTAACTGGATCAGGATCACCTGAGGACTGTTGTAATACGCCAATAAAGACTCTGGGTGGCTGCCCACACAGTGGAATTTTATAAATGTTCTCCAGGTGATTCTGGTGTCCAGGGAAGGCCGAGGGCCACTGAGCTAGCTCAGGAATTGGCCAACAAAGTCCCAGGGACCAAACCCAGTCCAAAGTCTGTTGTTTGGTGGTTTTGTTTTGTTTTGTTTTCAGGGCTGGGGAACAAATCCAGGGCCTCATGCAAGCTAGGCAAGCACTCCACCATCGAGCAACATGGTTCCTTCCTTCCTTCCTTCCTTCCTTCCTTCCTTCCTTCCTTCCTTCCTTCCTTCTTCCCTCCCTCCCTCCCTCCCTTTCTTTTGTCTGTCTTGCTAAGTTGCCCAGGCTGGTCTCAACCTGTGATCCTTCTGTTTCAGGATTACAGTTGCATGTCACCATG